>JAUKNM010000035.1:1800000-1956952 GCA_030765045.1 Tenodera sinensis
CACTCATAAAATGTACATCAAAACCTACACATTTTCATTGTACACTCATAAAATGTACATCAAAGCTTACACATTTTCATTGTACACTCATGAAATGTACATCAAAACCTACACATTTTCATTGTACACTCATAAAATGTACATCAAAACCTACACATTTTCATTGTACACTCATAAAATGTACATCAAAACTTACACATTTTCATTGTACACTCATAAAATGTACATCAAAACCTACACATTTTCATTGTACACTCATGAAATGTACATCAAAACCTACACATTTTCATTGTACACTCATAAAATGTACATCAAAACCTACACATTTTCATTGTACACTCACGAAATGTACATCAAAAGCTACACATTTTCATTGTACACTCATAAAATGTACATCAAAACTTACACATTTTCATTGTACACTCATAAAATGTACATCAAAACCTACACATTTTCATTGTACACTCATGAAATGTACATCAAAACCTACACATTTTCATTGTACACTCATAAAATGTACATCAAAACCTACACATTTTCATTGTACACTCATAAAATGTACATCAAAACCTACAAATTTTCATTGTACACTCATGAAATGTACATCAAAACCTACACATTTTCATTGTACACTCATAAAATGTACATCAAAACTTACACATTTTCATTGTACACTCATAAAATGTACATCAAAACCTACACATTTTCATTGTACACTCATGAATTGTACATCAAAACCTACACATTTTCATTGTACACTCATAAAATGTACATCAAAACCTACACATTTTCATTGTAAACTTAAAAAATATACATCAAAACCTACACACTTTCATTGTACACTCATAAAATTTACATCAAAACTTACACATTTTCATTGTACACTCATAAAATGTACATCAAAACCTACACATTTTCATTGTAAACTTAGAAAATATACATCAAATCGTACACATTTTCATTGTACACTCATAAAATGTACATCAAAACCTACACATTTTCATTGTACACTCATAAAATGTACCTCAAAACCTACACATTTTCATTGTACACTCATAAAATGTACATCAAAACCTACACATTTTCATTGTACACTCATGAAATGTACATCAAAACCTACACATTTTCATTGTACACTCATGAAATGTACATCAAAACCTACACATTTTCATTGTACACTCATAAAATGTACATCAAAACCTACACATTTTCATTGTACACTCATGAAATGTACATCAAAACCTACACATTTTCATTGTACACTCATAAAATATACATCAAATCGTACACATTTTCATTGTACACTCATAAACTGTACATCAAAACTTACACATTTTCATTGTACACTCATAAAATGTACATCAAAACCTACACATTTTTTATTGTACACTCATAAAATGTACATCAAAAACAACACATTTTCATTGTACACTCATAAAATGTACATCAAAGCCTACACATTTTCATTGTACACTCATAAAATCTACATCAAAACCTACACATCTTCATTGTACACTCATAAAATGTACATCAAAACCTACACAGTTTCATTGTACACTCATAAAATCTACATCAAAACCTACACATTTTCATTGTACACTGATAAAATGTACATCAAAACCTACACATTTTCATTGTACACTCATAAAATCTACATCAAAACCTACACATTTTCATTGTACACTCATAAAATCTACATCAAAACCTACACATTTTCATTGTACACTCATAAAATGTACCTCAAAACCTACACATTTTCATTTTACACTCATAAAATGTACATCAAAACCTACACATTTTCATTGTACACTCATGAAATGTACATCAAAAGCTACACATTTTCATTGAACACTCATAAAATGTACATCGAAACCTACACAGTTTCATTGTACACTCATAAAATCTACATCAAAACCTACACATTTTCATTGTACACTCATAAAATCTACATCAAAACCTACACATTTTCATTGTACACTCATAAAATGTACCTCAAAACCTACACATTTTCATTGTACACTCATAAAATGTACATCAAAACCTACACATTTTCATTGTACACTCATGAAATGTACATCAAAACCTACACATTTTCATTGTACACTCATGAAATGTACATCAAAACCTACACATTTTCATTGTACACTCATAAAATGTACATCAAAACCTACACATTTTCATTGTACACTCATGAAATGTACATCAAAACCTACACATTTTCATTGTACACTCATAAAATGTACATCAAAACCTACACATTTTCATTGTACACTCATAAAATGTACATCAAAGCTTACACATTTTCATTGTACACTCATGAAATGTACATCAAAACCTACACATTTTCATTGTACACTCATAAAATGTACATCAAAACCTACACATTTTCATTGTACACTCATAAAATGTACATCAAAACTTACACATTTTCATTGTACACTCATAAAATGTACATCAAAACCTACACATTTTCATTGTACACTCATGAAATGTACATCAAAACCTACACATTTTCATTGTACACTCATAAAATGTACATCAAAACCTACACATTTTCATTGTACACTCACGAAATGTACATCAAAAGCTACACATTTTCATTGTACACTCATAAAATGTACATCAAAACTTACACATTTTCATTGTACACTCATAAAATGTACATCAAAACCTACACATTTTCATTGTACACTCATGAAATGTACATCAAAACCTACACATTTTCATTGTACACTCATAAAATGTACATCAAAACCTACACATTTTCATTGTACACTCATAAAATGTACATCAAAACCTACAAATTTTCATTGTACACTCATGAAATGTACATCAAAACCTACACATTTTCATTGTACACTCATAAAATGTACATCAAAACTTACACATTTTCATTGTACACTCATAAAATGTACATCAAAACCTACACATTTTCATTGTACACTCATGAATTGTACATCAAAACCTACACATTTTCATTGTACACTCATAAAATGTACATCAAAACCTACACATTTTCATTGTAAACTTAAAAAATATACATCAAAACCTACACACTTTCATTGTACACTCATAAAATTTACATCAAAACTTACACATTTTCATTGTACACTCATAAAATGTACATCAAAACCTACACATTTTCATTGTAAACTTAGAAAATATACATCAAATCGTACACATTTTCATTGTACACTCATAAAATGTACATCAAAACCTACACATTTTCATTGTACACTCATAAAATGTACCTCAAAACCTACACATTTTCATTGTACACTCATAAAATGTACATCAAAACCTACACATTTTCATTGTACACTCATGAAATGTACATCAAAACCTACACATTTTCATTGTACACTCATGAAATGTACATCAAAACCTACACATTTTCATTGTACACTCATAAAATGTACATCAAAACCTACACATTTTCATTGTACACTCATGAAATGTACATCAAAACCTACACATTTTCATTGTACACTCATAAAATATACATCAAATCGTACACATTTTCATTGTACACTCATAAACTGTACATCAAAACTTACACATTTTCATTGTACACTCATAAAATGTACATCAAAACCTACACATTTTTTATTGTACACTCATAAAATGTACATCAAAAACAACACATTTTCATTGTACACTCATAAAATGTACATCAAAGCCTACACATTTTCATTGTACACTCATAAAATCTACATCAAAACCTACACATCTTCATTGTACACTCATAAAATGTACATCAAAACCTACACAGTTTCATTGTACACTCATAAAATCTACATCAAAACCTACACATTTTCATTGTACACTGATAAAATGTACATCAAAACCTACACATTTTCATTGTACACTCATAAAATCTACATCAAAACCTACACATTTTCATTGTACACTCATAAAATCTACATCAAAACCTACACATTTTCATTGTACACTCATAAAATGTACCTCAAAACCTACACATTTTCATTGTACACTCGTAAAATGTACATCAAAACCTACACATTTTCATTGTACACTCATGAAATGTACATCAAAACCTACACATTTTCATTATACACTCATGAAATGTACATCAAAACCTACACATTTTCATTTTACACTCATAAAATGTACATCAAAACCTACACATTTTCATTGTACACTCATGAAATGTACATCAAAAGCTACACATTTTCATTGAACACTCATAAAATGTACATCGAAACCTACACAGTTTCATTGTACACTCATAAAATCTACATCAAAACCTACACATTTTCATTGTACACTCATAAAATCTACATCAAAACCTACACATTTTCATTGTACACTCATAAAATGTACCTCAAAACCTACACATTTTCATTGTACACTCATAAAATGTACATCAAAACCTACACATTTTCATTGTACACTCATGAAATGTACATCAAAACCTACACATTTTCATTGTACACTCATGAAATGTACATCAAAACCTACACATTTTCATTGTACACTCATAAAATGTACATCAAAACCTACACATTTTCATTGTACACTCATGAAATGTACATCAAAACCTACACATTTTCATTGTACACTCATAAAATGTACATCAAAACCTACACATTTTCATTGTACACTCATAAAATGTACGTCAAAACTTACACATTTTCATTGTACACTCATGAAATGTACATCAAAACCTACACATTTTCATTGTACACTCATAAAATGTACATCAAAACCTACACATTTTCATTGTACACTCATAAAATGTACATCAAAACTTACACATTTTCATTGTACACTCATAAAATGTACATCAAAACCTACACATTTTCATTGTACACTCATGAAATGTACATCAAAACCTACACATTTTCATTGTACACTCATAAAATGTACATCAAAACCTACACATTTTCATTGTACACTCATGAAATGTACATCAAAAGCTACACATTTTCATTGTACACTCATAAAATGTACATCAAAACTTACACATTTTCATTGTACACTCATAAAATGTACATCAAAACCTACACATTTTCATTGTACACTCATGAAATGTACATCAAAACCTACACATTTTCATTGTACACTCATAAAATGTACATCAAAACCTACACATTTTCATTGTACACTCATAAAATGTACATCAAAACCTACAAATTTTCATTGTACACTCATGAAATGTACATCAAAACCTACACATTTTCATTGTACACTCATAAAATGTACATCAAAACTTACACATTTTCATTGTACACTCATAAAATGTACATCAAAACCTACACATTTTCATTTTACACTCATGAATTGTACATCAAAACCTACACATTTTCATTGTACACTCATAAAATGTACATCAAAACCTACACATTTTCATTGTAAACTTAAAAAATATACATCAAAACCTACACACTTTCATTGTACACTCATAAAATGTACATCAAAACTTACACATTTTCATTGTACACTCATAAAATGTACATCAAAACCTACACATTTTCATTGTAAACTTAGAAAATATACATCAAATCGTACACATTTTCATTGTACACTCATAAAATGTACATCAAAACCTACACATTTTCATTGTACACTCATAAAATGTACCTCAAAACCTACACATTTTCATTGTACACTCATAAAATGTACATCAAAACCTACACATTTTCATTGTACACTCATGAAATGTACATCAAAACCTACACATTTTCATTGTACACTCATGAAATGTACATCAAAACCTACACATTTATATTGTACACTCATAAAATGTACATCAAAACCTACACATTTTCATTGTACACTCATGAAATGTACATCAAAACCTACACATTTTCATTGTACACTCATAAAATGTACATCAAAACCTACACATTTTCATTTTACACTCATGAATTGTACATCAAAACCTACACATTTTCATTGTACACTCATAAAATGTACATCAAAACCTACACATTTTCATTGTAAACTTAAAAAATATACATCAAAACCTACACACTTTCATTGTACACTCATAAAATGTACATCAAAACTTACACATTTTCATTGTACACTCATAAAATGTACATCAAAACCTACACATTTTCATTGTAAACTTAGAAAATATACATCAAATCGTACACATTTTCATTGTACACTCATAAAATGTACATCAAAACCTACACATTTTCATTGTACACTCATGAAATGTACATCAAAACCTACACATTTTCATTGTACACTCATAAAATGTACATCAAAACCTACACATTTTCATTGTAAACTTAAAAAATATACATCAAAACCTACACACTTTCATTGTACACTCATAAAATGTACATCAAAACTTACACATTTTCATTGTACACTCATAAAATGTACATCAAAACCTACACATTTTCATTGTAAACTTAGAAAATATACATCAAATCGTACACATTTTCATTGTACACTCATAAAATGTACATCAAAACTTACACATTTTCATTCCACACTCATAAAATGTACATCAAAAATTACACATTTTCATTGTAAACTTAGAAAATATACATCAAATCGTACACATTTTCATTGTACACTCATAAAATGTACATCAAAACTTACACATTTTCATTGTACACTCATAAAATATACATCAAAACCTACACATTTTCATTGTACACTCATGAAATGTACATCAAAACCTACAGATTTTCATTGTACACTCATAAAATGTACATCAAAACCTACACATTTTCATTGTAAACTTAAAAAATATACATCAAAACCTACACATTTTCATTGTACACTCATAAAATGTACATCAAAACTTACACATTTTCATTGTAATCTTAGAAAATATACATCAAATCGTACACATTTTCATTGTACTCTCATAAAATGCACATCAAAACTTACACATTTTCATTGTACACTCATAAAATGTACATCGAAACCTACACATTTTCATTGTACACTTATAAAATGTACATTAAAACCTACACATTTTTTATTGTACACTCATAAAATGTGCATCAAAAACTACACATTTTCATTGTACACTCATAAAATATACATCAAAACCTACACATTTTCATTGTACACTCATAAAATGTACATCAAAACATACACATTTTCATTGTACACTCATAAAATGTACATCAAAACCTACACCTTTTCATTGTACACTCATAAAATGTACATCAAAACCTACACATTTTTTATTGTACACTCATAAAATGTACATCAAAAACAACACATTTTCATTGTACACTCATAAAATGTACATCAAAGCCTACACATTTTCATTGTACACTCATAAAATCTACATCAAAACCTACACATCTTCATTGTACACTCATAAAATGTACATCAAAACCTACACAGTTTCATTGTACACTCATAAAATCTACATCAAAACCTACACATTTTCATTGTACACTAATAAAATGTACATCAAAACCTACACATTTTCATTGTACACTCATAAAATCTACATCAAAACCTACACATTTTCATTGTACACTCATAAAATCTACATCAAAACCTACACATTTTCATTGTACACTCATAAAATGTACCTCAAAACCTACACATTTTCATTGTACACTCGTAAAATGTACATCAAAACCTACACATTTTCATTGTACACTCATGAAATGTACATCAAAACCTACACATTTTCATTATACACTCATGAAATGTACATCAAAACCTACACATTTTCATTTTACACTCATAAAATGTACATCAAAACCTACACATTTTCATTGTACACTCATGAAATGTACATCAAAAGCTACACATTTTCATTGAACACTCATAAAATGTACATCGAAACCTACACAGTTTCATTGTACACTCATAAAATCTACATCAAAACCTACACATTTTCATTGTACACTCATAAAATCTACATCAAAACCTACACATTTTCATTGTACACTCATAAAATGTACCTCAAAACCTACACATTTTCATTGTACACTCATAAAATGTACATCAAAACCTACACATTTTCATTGTACACTCATGAAATGTACATCAAAACCTACACATTTTCATTGTACACTCATGAAATGTACATCAAAACCTACACATTTTCATTGTACACTCATAAAATGTACATCAAAACCTACACATTTTCATTGTACACTCATGAAATGTACATCAAAACCTACACATTTTCATTGTACACTCATAAAATGTACATAAAAACCTACACATTTTCATTGTACACTCATAAAATGTACATCAAAACTTACACATTTTCATTGTACACTCATGAAATGTACATCAAAACCTACACATTTTCATTGTACACTCATAAAATGTACATCAAAACCTACACATTTTCATTGTACACTCATAAAATGTACATCAAAACTTACACATTTTCATTGTACACTCATAAAATGTACATCAAAACCTACACATTTTCATTGTACACTCATGAAATGTACATCAAAACCTACACATTTTCATTGTACACTCATAAAATGTACATCAAAACCTACACATTTTCATTGTACACTCATGAAATGTACATCAAAAGCTACACATTTTCATTGTACACTCATAAAATGTACATCAAAACTTACACATTTTCATTGTACACTCATAAAATCTACATCAAAACCTACACATTTTCATTGTACACTCATGAAATGTACATCAAAACCTACACATTTTCATTGTACACTCATAAAATGTACATCAAAACCTACACATTTTCATTGTACACTCATAAAATGTACATCAAAACCTACAAATTTTCATTGTACACTCATGAAATGTACATCAAAACCTACACATTTTCATTGTACACTCATAAAATGTACATCAAAACTTACACATTTTCATTGTACACTCATAAAATGTACATCAAAACCTACACATTTTCATTGTACACTCATGAATTGTACATCAAAACCTACACATTTTCATTGTACACTCATAAAATGTACATCAAAACCTACACATTTTCATTGTAAACTTAAAAAATATACATCAAAACCTACACACTTTCATTGTACACTCATAAAATTTACATCAAAACTTACACATTTTCATTGTACACTCATAAAATGTACATCAAAACCTACACATTTTCATTGTAAACTTAGAAAATATACATCAAATCGTACACATTTTCATTGTACACTCATAAAATGTACATCAAAACCTACACATTTTCATTGTACACTCATAAAATGTACCTCAAAACCTACACATTTTCATTGTACACTCATAAAATGTACATCAAAACCTACACATTTTCATTGTACACTCATGAAATGTACATCAAAACCTACACATTTTCATTGTACACTCATGAAATGTACATCAAAACCTACACATTTTCATTGTACACTCATAAAATGTACATCAAAACCTACACATTTTCATTGTACACTCATGAAATGTACATCAAAACCTACACATTTTCATTGTACACTCATAAAATATACATCAAATCGTACACATTTTCATTGTACACTCATAAACTGTACATCAAAACTTACACATTTTCATTGTACACTCATAAAATGTACATCAAAACCTACACATTTTTTATTGTACACTCATAAAATGTACATCAAAAACAACACATTTTCATTGTACACTCATAAAATGTACATCAAAGCCTACACATTTTCATTGTACACTCATAAAATCTACATCAAAACCTACACATCTTCATTGTACACTCATAAAATGTACATCAAAACCTACACAGTTTCATTGTACACTCATAAAATCTACATCAAAACCTACACATTTTCATTGTACACTAATAAAATGTACATCAAAACCTACACATTTTCATTGTACACTCATAAAATCTACATCAAAACCTACACATTTTCATTGTACACTCATAAAATCTACATCAAAACCTACACATTTTCATTGTACACTCATAAAATGTACCTCAAAACCTACACATTTTCATTGTACACTCGTAAAATGTACATCAAAACCTACACATTTTCATTGTACACTCATGAAATGTACATCAAAACCTACACATTTTCATTATACACTCATGAAATGTACATCAAAACCTACACATTTTCAGTTTACACTCATAAAATGTACATCAAAACCTACACATTTTCATTGTACACTCATGAAATGTACATCAAAAGCTACACATTTTCATTGAACACTCATAAAATGTACATCGAAACCTACACAGTTTCATTGTACACTCATAAAATCTACATCAAAACCTACACATTTTCATTGTACACTCATAAAATCTACATCAAAACCTACACATTTTCATTGTACACTCATAAAATGTACCTCAAAACCTACACATTTTCATTGTACACTCATAAAATGTACATCAAAACCTACACATTTTCATTGTACACTCATGAAATGTACATCAAAACCTACACATTTTCATTGTACACTCATGAAATGTACATCAAAACCTACACATTTTCATTGTACACTCATAAAATGTACATCAAAACCTACACATTTTCATTGTACACTCATGAAATGTACATCAAAACCTACACATTTTCATTGTACACTCATAAAATGTACATCAAAACCTACACATTTTCATTGTACACTCATAAAATGTACATCAAAACTTACACATTTTCATTGTACACTCATGAAATGTACATCAAAACCTACACATTTTCATTGTACACTCATAAAATGTACATCAAAACCTACACATTTTCATTGTACACTCATAAAATGTACATCAAAACTTACACATTTTCATTGTACACTCATAAAATGTACATCAAAACCTACACATTTTCATTGTACACTCATGAAATGTACATCAAAACCTACACATTTTCATTGTACACTCATAAAATGTACATCAAAACCTACACATTTTCATTGTACACTCATGAAATGTACATCAAAAGCTACACATTTTCATTGTACACTCATAAAATGTACATCAAAACTTACACATTTTCATTGTACACTCATAAAATGTACATCAAAACCTACACATTTTCATTGTACACTCATGAAATGTACATCAAAACCTACACATTTTCATTGTACACTCATAAAATGTACATCAAAACCTACACATTTTCATTGTACACTCATAAAATGTACATCAAAACCTACAAATTTTCATTGTACACTCATGAAATGTACATCAAAACCTACACATTTTCATTGTACACTCATAAAATGTACATCAAAACTTACACATTTTCATTGTACACTCATAAAATGTACATCAAAACCTACACATTTTCATTGTACACTCATGAATTGTACATCAAAACCTACACATTTTCATTGTACACTCATAAAATGTACATCAAAACCTACACATTTTCATTGTAAACTTAAAAAATATACATCAAAACCTACACATTTTCATTGTACACTCATAAAATGTACATCAAAACTTACACATTTTCATTGTACACTCATAAAATGTACATCAAAACCTACACATTTTCATTGTAAACTTAGAAAATATACATCAAATCGTACACATTTTCATTGTACACTCATAAAATGTACATCAAAACCTACACATTTTCATTGTACACTCATAAAATGTACCTCAAAACCTACACATTTTCATTGTACACTCATAAAATGTACATCAAAACCTACACATTTTCATTGTACACTCATGAAATGTACATCAAAACCTACACATTTTCATTGTACACTCATGAAATGTACATCAAAACCTACACATTTTCATTGTACACTCATAAAATGTACATCAAAACCTACACATTTTCATTGTACACTCATGAAATGTACATCAAAACCTACACATTTTCATTGTACACTCATAAAATGTACATCAAAACCTACACATTTTCATTGTACACTCATAAAATGTACATCAAAACTTACACATTTTCATTGTACACTCATGAAATGTGCATCAAAACCTACACATTTTCATTGTACACTCATAAAATGTACATCAAAACCTACTCATTTTCATTGTACACTCATATAATGTACATCAAAACTTACACATTTTCATTGTACACTCATAAAATGTACATCAAAACCTACACAGTTTCATTGTACACTCATGAACTGTACATCAAAACCTACACATTTTCATTGTACACTCATAAAATGTACATCAAAACCTACACATTTTCATTGTACACTCATGAAATGTACATCAAAACCTACACATTTTCATTGTACACTCATAAAATGTACATCAAAACTTACACATTTTCATTGTACACTCATAAAATGTACATCAAAAAATACACATTTTCATTGTACACTCATGAAATGTACATCAAAACCTACACATTTTCATTGTACACTCATAAAATGTACATCAAAACCTACACATTTTCATTGTACACTCATGAAATGTACTTCAAAACCTACACATTTTCATTGTACACTCATAAAATGTACATCAAAACCTACACATTTTCATTGTAAACTTAAAAAATATACATCAAAACCTACACACTTTCATTGTACACTCATAAAATGTACATCAAAACTTACACATTGTCATTGTACACTCATAAAATGTACATCAAAACCTACACATTTTCATTGTAAACTTAGAAAATATACATCAAATCGTACACATTTTCATTGTACACTCATAAAATGTACATCAAAACTTACACATTTTCATTCCACACTCATAAAATGTACATCAAAAATTACACATTTTCATTGTAAACTTAGAAAACATACATCAAATCGTACACATTTTCATTGTACACTCATAAAATGTACATCAAAACTTACACATTTTCATTGTACACTCATAAAATATACATCAAAACCTACACATTTTCATTGTACACTCATGAAATGTACATCAAAACCTACACATTTTCATTGTACACTCATAAAATGTACATCAAAACCTACACATTTTCATTGTAAACTTAAAAAATATACATCAAAACCTACACATTTTCATTGTACACTCATAAAATGTACATCAAAACTTACACATTTTCATTGTAATCTTAGAAAATATACATCAAATCGTACACATTTTCATTGTACACTCATAAAATGCACATCAAAACTTACACATTTTCATTGTACACTCATAAAATGTACATCAAAACCTACACATTTTATTGTAAACTTAGAAAATATACATCAAATCGTACACATTTTCATTGTACACTCATAAAATGTACATCAAAACTTACACATTTTCATTGTACACTCATAAAATGTACATCAAAACCTACACATTTTCATTGTACACTCATGAAATATACATCAAAACCTACACATTTTCATTGTACACTCATGAAATGTACATCAGAACCTACACATTTTCATTGTACACTCATAAAATGTACATCAAAACCAACACATTTTCATTGTAAACTTAGAAAATATACATCAAATCGTACACATTTTCATTGTACACTCATAACATGTACATCAAAACTTACACATTTTCATTGTACACTCATAAAATGTACATCAAAACCTACACATTTTCATTGTACACTCATGAAATGTACATCAAAACCTACACATTTTCATTGTACACTCATAAAATGTACATCAAAACTTACACATTTTCATTGTACAGTCATAAAATGTACATCAAAGTTACACATTTTCATTGTAAACTTAGAAAATATACATCAAATCGTACACATTTTCATTGTACACTCATAAAATGTACATCAAAACTTACACATTTTCATTGTACACTCATAAAATATACATCAAAACCTACACATTTTCATTGTACACTCATGAAATGTACATCAAAACCTACACATTTTCATTGTACACTCATAAAATGTACATCAAAACCTACACATTTTCATTGTAAACTTAAAAAATATACATCAAAACCTACACATTTTCATTGTACACTCATAAAATGTACATCAAAACTTACACATTTTCATTGTAAACTTAGAAAATATACATCAAATCGTACACATTTTCATTGTACACTCATAAAATGCACATCAAAACTTACACATTTTCATTGTACACTCATAAAATGTACATCAAAACCTACACATTTTATTGTAAACTTAGAAAATATACATCAAATCGTACACATTTTCATTGTACACTCATAAAATGTACATCAAAACTTACACATTTTCATTGTACACTCATTAAAATGTACATCAAAACCTACACATTTTCATTGTGCACTCATGAAATATACATCAAAACCTACACATTTTCATTGTACACTCATGAAATGTACATCAGAACCTACACATTTTCATTGTACACTCATAAAATGTACATCAAAACTTACACATTTTCATTGTACACTCATGAAATGTACATCAAAACCTACACATTTTCATTATACACTCATGAAATGTACATCAAAACCTACACATTTTCATTTTACACTCATAAAATGTACATCAAAACCTACACATTTTCATTGTACACTCATGAAATGTACATCAAAACCTACACATTTTCATTGTACACTCATAAAACGTACATAAAAACCTACACATTTTCATTGTACACTCATAAAATGTACATCAAAACTTACACATTTTCATTGTACACTCATGAAATGTACATCAAAACCTACACATTTTCATTGTACACTCATAAAATCTACATCAAAACCTACACATTTTCATTGTACACTCATAAAATCTACATCAAAACCTACACATTTTCATTCAACACTCATAAAATGTACATCAAAACCTACACAGTTTCATTGTACACTCATAAAATGTACATCAGAACCTACAAATTTTCATTGTACACTCATGAAATGTACATCAAAACTTACACATTTTCATTGTACACTCATAAAATATACATCAAAACCTACACATTTTCATTGTACACTCATGAAATGTACATCAAAACCTACACATTTTCATTGTACACTCATAAAATGTACATCAAAACCTACACATTTTCATTGTAAACTTAAAAAATATACATCAAAACCTACACATTTTCATTGTACACTCATAAAATGTACATCAAAACTTACACATTTTCATTGTACACTTAGAAAATATACATCAAATCGTACACATTTTCATTGTACACTCATAAAATGCACATCAAAACTTACACATTTTCATTGTACACTCATAAAATGTACATCAAAACCTACACATTTTCATTGTAAACTTAGAAAATATACATCAAATCGTACACATTTTCATTGTACACTCATAAAATGTACATCAAAACTTACACATTTTCATTGTACACTCATAAAATATACATCAAAACCTACACATTTTCATTGTACACTCATGAAATGTACATCAAAACCTACACATTTTCATTGTACACTCATAAAATGTACATCAAAACCTACACATTTTCATTGTAAACTTAAAAAATATACATCAAAACCTACACATTTTCATTGTACACTCATAAAATGTACATCAAAACTTACACATTTTCATTGTAAACTTAGAAAATATACATCAAATCGTACACATTTTCATTGTACACTCATAAAATGCACATCAAAACTTACATATTTTCATTGTACACTCATAAAATGTACATCAAAACCTACACATTTTCATTGTAAACTTAGAAAATATACATCAAATCGTACACATTTTCATTGTACACTCATAAAATATACATCAAAACTTACACATTTTCATTGTACACTCATAAAATGTACATCAAAACCTACACATTTTCATTGTACACTCATGAAATGTACATCAAAACCTACACATTTTCATTGTACACTCATGAAATGTACATCAAAACCTACACATTTTCATTGTACACTCATAAAATGTACATCAAAACCTACACATTTTCATTGTAAACTTAGAAAATATACATCAAATCGTACACATTTTCATTGTACACTCATAAAATGTACATCAAAACTTACACATTCTCATTGTACACTCATAAAATGTACATCAAAACCTACACATTTTCATTGTACACTCATGAAATGTACATCAAAACCTACACATTTTCATTGTACACTCATAAAATGTACATCAAAACTTACACATTTTCATTGTACACTCATATAATGTACATCAAAACATACACATTTTCATTGTACACTCATAAAATGTACATCAAAACCTACACATTTTCATTGTACACTCATAAAATGTACATCAAAACCTACACATTTTCATTGTACACTCATGAAATGTACATCAAAAGCTACACATTTTCATTGAACACTCATAAAATGTACATCGAAACCTACACAGTTTCATTGTACACTCATAAAATCTACATCAAAACCTACACATTTTCATTGTACACTCATAAAATCTACATCAAAACCTACACATTTTCATTGTACACTCATAAAATGTACCTCAAAACCTACACATTTTCATTGTACACTCATAAAGTGTACATCAAAACCCACACATTTTCATTGTACACTCATGAAATGTACATCAAAACCTACACATTTTCATTGTACACTCATGAAATGTACATCAAAACCTACACATTTTCATTGTACACTCATAAAATGTACATCAAAACCTACACATTTTCATTGTACACTCATGAAATGTACATCAAAACCTACACATTTTCATTGTACACTCATAAACTGTACATCAAAACCTACACATATTCATTGTACACTCATAAAATGTTCATCAAAACTTACACATTTTCATTGTACACTCATGAAATGTACATCAAAACCTACACATTTTCATTGTACACTCATAAAATGTACATCAAAACCTACACATTTTCATTGTACACTCATGAAATGTACATCAAAAGCTACACATTTTCATTGTACACTCATAAAATGTACATCAAAACTTACACATTTTCATTGTACACTCATAAAATGTACATCAAAACCTACACATTTTCATTGTACACTCATGAAATGTACATCAAAACCTACACATTTTCATTGTACACTCATAAAATGTACATCAAAACCTACACATTTTCATTGTACACTCATAAAATGTACATCAAAACCTACAAATTTTCATTGTACACTCATGAAATGTACATCAAAACCTACTCATTTTCATTGTACACTCATAAAATGTACATCAAAACTTACACATTTTCATTGTACACTCATAAAATGTACATCAAAACCTACACATTTTCATTGTACACTCATGAATTGTACATCAAAACCTACACATTTTCATTGTACACTCATAAAATGTACATCAAAACCTACACATTTTCATTGTAAACTTAAAAAATATACATCAAAACCTACACACTTTCATTGTACACTCATAAAATGTACATCAAAACTTACACATTTTCATTGTACACTCATAAAATGTACATCAAAACCTACACATTTTCATTGTAAACTTAGAAAATATACATCAAATCGTACACATTTTCATTGTACACTCATAAAATGTACATCAAAACCTACACATTTTCATTGTACACTCATAAAATGTACCTCAAAACCTACACATTTTCATTGTACACTCATAAAATGTACATCAAAACCTACACATTTTCATTGTACACTCATGAAATGTACATCAAAACCTACACATTTTCATTGTACACTCATGAAATGTACATCAAAACCTACACATTTTCATTGTACACTCATAAAATGTACATCAAAACCTACACATTTTCATTGTACACTCATGAAATGTACATCAAAACCTACACATTTTCATTGTACACTCATAAAATGTACATCAAAACCTACACATTTTCATTGTACACTCATAAAATGTACATCAAAACTTACACATTTTCATTGTACACTCATGAAATGTGCATCAAAACCTACACATTTTCATTGTACACTCATAAAATGTACATCAAAACCTACTCATTTTCATTGTACACTCATATAATGTACATCAAAACTTACACATTTTCATTGTACACTCATAAAATGTACATCAAAACCTACACAGTTTCATTGTACACTCATGAACTGTACATCAAAACCTACACATTTTCATTGTACACTCATAAAATGTACATCAAAACCTACACATTTTCATTGTACACTCATGAAATGTACATCAAAACCTACACATTTTCATTGTACACTCATAAAATGTACATCAAAACTTACACATTTTCATTGTACACTCATAAAATGTACATCAAAACCTACACATTTTCATTGTACACTCATGAAATGTACATCAAAACCTACACATTTTCATTGTACACTCATAAAATGTACATCAAAACCTACACATTTTCATTGTACACTCATGAAATGTACATCAAAACCTACACATTTTCATTGTAAACTTAGAAAATATACATCAAATCGTACACATTTTCATTGTACACTCATAAAATGTACATCAAAACTTACACATTTTCATTCCACACTCATAAAATGTACATCAAAAATTACACATTTTCATTGTAAACATAGAAAATATACATCAAATCGTACACATTTTCATTGTACACTCATAAAATGTACATCAAAACTTACACATTTTCATTGTACACTCATAAAATATACATCAAAACCTACACATTTTCATTGTACACTCATGAAATGTACATCAAAACCTACACATTTTCATTGTACACTCATAAAATGTACATCAAAACCTACACATTTTCATTGTAAACTTAAAAAATATACATCAAAACCTACACATTTTCATTGTACACTCATAAAATGTACATCAAAACTTACACATTTTCATTGTAATCTTAGAAAATATACATCAAATCGTACACATTTTCATTGTACACTCATAAAATGCACATCAAAACTTACACATTTTCATTGTACACTCATAAAATGTACATCAAAACCTACACATTTTATTGTAAACTTAGAAAATATACATCAAATCGTACACATTTTCATTGTACACTCATAAAATGTACATCAAAACTTACACATTTTCATTGTACACTCATAAAATGTACATCAAAACCTACACATTTTCATTGTACACTCATGAAATATACATCAAAACCTACACATTTTCATTGTACACTCATGAAATGTACATCAGAACCTACACATTTTCATTGTACACTCATAAAATGTACATCAAAACCAACACATTTTCATTGTAAACTTAGAAAATATACATCAAATCGTACACATTTTCATTGTACACTCATAACATGTACATCAAAACTTACACATTTTCATTGTACACTCATGAAATGTACATCAAAACCTACACATTTTCATTGTACACTCATAAAATGTACATCAAAACTTACACATTTTCATTGTACAGTCATAAAATGTACATCAAAAATTACACATTTTCATTGTAAACTTAGAAAATATACATCAAATCGTACACATTTTCATTGTACACTCATAAAATGTACATCAAAACTTACACATTTTCATTGTACACTCATAAAATATACATCAAAACCTACACATTTTCATTGTACACTCATGAAATGTACATCAAAACCTACACATTTTCATTGTACACTCATAAAATGTACATCAAAACCTACACATTTTCATTGTAAACTTAAAAAATATACATCAAAACCTACACATTTTCATTGTACACTCATAAAATGTACATCAAAACTTACACATTTTCATTGTAAACTTAGAAAATATACATCAAATCGTACACATTTTCATTGTACACTCATAAAATGCACATCAAAACTTACACATTTTCATTGTACACTCATAAAATGTACATCAAAACCTACACATTTTATTGTAAACTTAGAAAATATACATCAAATCGTACACATTTTCATTGTACACTCATAACATGTACATCAAAACTTACACATTTTCATTGTACACTCATAAAATGTACATCAAAACCTACACATTTTCATTGTGCACTCATGAAATATACATCAAAACCTACACATTTTCATTGTACACTCATGAAATGTACATCAGAACCTACACATTTTCATTGTACACTCATAAAATGTACATCAAAACTTACACATTTTCATTGTACACTCATGAAATGTACATCAAAACCTACACATTTTCATTATACACTCATGAAATGTACATCAAAACCTACACATTTTCATTTTACACTCATAAAATGTACATCAAAACCTACACATTTTCATTGTACACTCATGAAATGTACATCAAAACCTACACATTTTCATTGTACACTCATAAAAAGTACATAAAAACCTACACATTTTCATTGTACACTCATAAAATGTACATCAAAACTTACACATTTTCATTGTACACTCATGAAATGTACATCAAAACCTACACATTTTCATTGTACACTCATAAAATCTACATCAAAACCTACACATTTTCATTGTACACTCATAAAATCTACATCAAAACCTACACATTTTCATTCAACACTCATAATATGTACATCAAAACCTACACAGTTTCATTGTACACTCATAAAATGTACATCAAAACCTACAAATTTTCATTGTACACTCATGAAATGTACATCAAAACTTACACATTTTCATTGTACACTCATAAAATATACATCAAAACCTACACATTTTCATTGTACACTCATGAAATGTACATCAAAACCTACACATTTTCATTGTACACTCATAAAATGTACATCAAAACCTACACATTTTCATTGTAAACTTAAAAAATATACATCAAAACCTACACATTTTCATTGTACACTCATAAAATGTACATCAAAACTTACACATTTTCATTGTACACTTAGAAAATATACATCAAATCGTACACATTTTCATTGTACACTCATAAAATGCACATCAAAACTTACACATTTTCATTGTACACTCATAAAATGTACATCAAAACCTACACATTTTCATTGTAAACTTAGAAAATATACATCAAATCGTACACATTTTCATTGTACACTCATAAAATGTACATCAAAACTTACACATTTTCATTGTACACTCATAAAATATACATCAAAACCTACACATTTTCATTGTACACTCATGAAATGTACATCAAAACCTACACATTTTCATTGTACACTCATAAAATGTACATCAAAACCTACACATTTTCATTGTAAACTTAAAAAATATACATCAAAACCTACACATTTTCAATGTACACTCATAAAATGTACATCAAAACTTACACATTTTCATTGTAAACTTAGAAAATATACATCAAATCGTACACATTTTCATTGTACACTCATAAAATGCACATCAAAACTTACACATTTTCATTGTACACTCATAAAATGTACATCAAAACCTACACATTTGCATTGTAAACTTAGAAAATATACATCAAATCGTACACATTTTCATTGTACACTCATAAAATGTACATCAAAACTTACACATTTTCATTGTACACTCATAAAATGTACATCAAAACCTACACATTTTCATTGTACACTCATGAAATGTACATCAAAACCTACACATTTTCATTGTACACTCATGAAATGTACATCAAAACCTACACATTTTCATTGTACACTCATAAAATGTACATCAAAACCTACACATTTTCATTGTAAACTTAGAAAATATACATCAAATCGTACACATTTTCATTGTACACTCATAAAATGTACATCAAAACTTACACATTCTCATTGTACACTCATAAAATGTACATCAAAACCTACACATTTTCATTGTACACTCATGAAATGTACATCAAAACCTACACATTTTCATTGTACACTCATAAAATGTACATCAAAACTTACACATTTTCATTGTACACTCATAAAATGTACATCAAAACATACACATTTTCATTGTACACTCATAAAATGTACATCAAAACCTACACATTTTCATTGTACACTCATGAAATGTACATCAAAACCTACACATTTTCATTGTACACTCATAAAATGTACATCAAAACCTACACATTTTCATTGTACACTCATGAAATGTTCATCAAAACCTACACATTTTCATTGTACACTCATAAAATCTACATCAACACCTACACATTTTCATTGTACACTCATAAAATGTACAATAAAACCTACACATTTTCATTGTACACTCATGAAATGTACATCAAAACTTACTCATTTTCATTGTACACTCATAAAATCTACATCAAAACCTACACATTTTCATTGTACACTCATAAAATGTACATCAAAACCTACACATTTTCATTGTACACTCATAAAATCTACATCAAAACCTACACATTTTCATTGTACACTCATGAAATGTACATCAAAACCTACACATTTTCATTGTACACTCATAAAATCTACATCAAAACCTACACATTTTCATTGTACACTCATAAAATGTACATCAAAAACTACACATTTTCATTGTACACTCATGAAATGTACATCAAAACTTACACATTTTCATTGTACACTCATAAAATCTACATCAAAACTTACACATTTTCATTGTACACTCATAAAATCTACATCAAAACCTACACATTTTCATTGTACACTCATAAAATGTACATCAAAACCTACACATTTTCATTGTACACTCATAAAATGTACATCAAAACCTACACATTTTCATTGTACACTCATAAAATGTACATCAAAACTTACACATTTTCATTGTACACTCATAAAATATACATCAAAACCTACACATTTTCATTGTACACTCATAAAATATACATCAAATCGTACACATTTTCATTGTACACTCATAAAATGTACATCAAAACTCACACGTTTTCATTGTACACTCATAAAATGTACATCAAAACCTACACATTTTCATTGTACACTCATGAAATGTACATCAAAACCTACACATTTTCATTGTACACTCATAAAATGTACATCAAAACCTACACATTTTCATTGTACACTCATAAAATGTACATCAAAACCTACACATTTTCATTGTACACTCATAAAATGTACATCAAATCGTACACATTTTCATTGTACACTCATAAAATGTACATCAAAACTTACACATTTTCATTGTACACTCATAAAATGTACATAAAAAATTACACATTTTCATTGTAAACTTAGAAAATATACATCAAATCGTACACATTTTCATTGTACACTCATAAAATGTACATCAAAACTTACACATTTTCATTGTACACTCATAAAATATACATCAAAACCTACACATTTTCATTGTACACTCATGAAATGTACATCAAAACCTACACATTTTCATTGTACACTCATAAAATGTACATCAAAACCAACACATTTTCATTGTAAACTTAGAAAATATACATCAAATCGTACACATTTTCATTGTACACTCATAACATGTACATCAAAACTTACACATTTTCATTGTACACTCATAAAATGTACATCAAAACCTACACATTTTCATTGTACACTCATGAAATGTACATCAAAACCTACACATTTTCATTGTACACTCATAAAATGTACATCAAAACTTACACATTTTCATTGTACAGTCATAAAATGTACATCAAAAATTACACATTTTCATTGTAAACTTAGAAAATATACATCAAATCGTACACATTTTCATTGTACACTCATAAAATGTACATCAAAACTTACACATTTTCATTGTACACTCATAAAATGTACATCAAAACCTACACATTTTATTGTAAACTTAGAAAATATACATCAAATCGTACACATTTTCATTGTACACTCATAAAATGTACATCAAAACTTACACATTTTCATTGTACACTCATAAAATGTACATCAAAACCTACACATTTTCATTGTGCACTCATGAAATATACATCAAAACCTACACATTTTCATTGTACACTCATGAAATGTACATCAGAACCTACACATTTTCATTGTACACTCATAAAATGTACATCAAAACTTACACATTTTCATTGTACACTCATCAAATGTACATCAAAACCTACACATTTTCATCATACACTCATGAAATGTACATCAAAACCTACACATTTTCATTTTACACTCATAAAATGTACATCAAAACCTACACATTTTCATTGTACACTCATGAAATGTACATCAAAACCTACACATTTTCATTGTACACTCATAAAACGTACATAAAAACCTACACATTTTCATTGTACACTCATAAAATGTACATCAAAACTTACACATTTTCATTGTACACTCATGAAATGTACATCAAAACCTACACATTTTCATTGTACACTCATAAAATCTACATCAAAACCTACACATTTTCATTGTACACTCATAAAATCTACATCAAAACCTACACATTTTCATTGAACACTCATAAAATGTACATCAAAACCTACACAGTTTCATTGTACACTCATAAAATGTACATCAAAACCTACAAATTTTCATTGTACACTCATGAAATGTACATCAAAACTTACACATTTTCATTGTACACTCATAAAATATACATCAAAACCTACACATTTTCATTGTACACTCATGAAATGTACATCAAAACCTACACATTTTCATTGTACACTCATAAAATGTACATCAAAACCTACACATTTTCATTGTAAACTTAAAAAATATACATCAAAACCTACACATTTTCATTGTACAATCATAAAATGTACATCAAAACTTACACATTTTCATTGTAAACTTAGAAAATATAGATCAAATCGTACACATTTTCATTGTACACTCATAAAATGCACATCAAAACTTACACATTTTCATTGTACACTCATAAAATGTACATCAAAACCTACACATTTTCATTGTAAACTTAGAAAATATACATCAAATCGTACACATTTTCATTGTACACTCATAAAATGTACATCAAAACTTACACATTTTCATTGTACACTCATAAAATATACATCAAAACCTACACATTTTCATTGTACACTCATGAAATGTACATCAAAACCTACACATTTTCATTGTACACTCATAAAATGTACATCAAAACCTACACATTTTCATTGTAAACTTAAAAAATATACATCAAAACCTACACATTTTCAATGTACACTCATAAAATGTACATCAAAACTTACACATTTTCATTGTAAACTTAGAAAATATACATCAAATCGTACACATTTTCATTGTACACTCATAAAATGCACATCAAAACTTACACATTTTCATTGTACACTCATAAAATGTACATCAAAACCTACACATTTTCATTGTAAACTTAGAAAATATACATCAAATCGTACACATTTTCATTGTACACTCATAAAATGTACATCAAAACTTACACATTTTCATTGTACACTCATAAAATGTACATCAAAACCTACACATTTTCATTGTACACTCATGAAATGTACATCAAAACCTACACATTTTCATTGTACACTCATGAAATGTACATCAAAACCTACACATTTTCATTGTACACTCATAAAATGTACATCAAAACCTACACATTTTCATTGTAAACTTAGAAAATATACATCAAATCGTACACATTTTCATTGTACACTCATAAAATGTACATCAAAACTTACACATTCTCATTGTACACTCATAAAATGTACATCAAAACCTACACATTTTCATTGTACACTCAGGAAATGTACATCAAAACCTACACATTTTCATTGTACACTCATAAAATGTACATCAAAACTTACACATTTTCATTGTACACTCATAAAATGTACATCAAAACATACACATTTTCATTGTACACTCATAAAATGTACATCAAAACCTACACATTTTCATTGTACACTCATGAAATGTACATCAAAACCTACACATTTTCATTGTACACTCATAAAATGTACATCAAAACCTCCACATTTTCATTGTACACTCATGAAATGTTCATCAAAACCTACACATTTTCATTGTACACTCATAAAATCTACATCAACACCTACACATTTTCATTGTACACTCATAAAATGTACAATAAAACCTACACATTTTCATTGTACACTCATGAAATGTACATCAAAACTTACTCATTTTCATTGTACACTCATAAAATCTACATCAAAACCTACACATTTTCATTGTACACTCATAAAATGTACATCAAAACCTACACATTTTCATTGTACACTCATAAAATCTACATCAAAACCTACACATTTTCATTGTACACTCATGAAATGTACATCAAAACCTACACATTTTCATTGTACACTCATAAAATCTACATCAAAACCTACACATTTTCATTGTACACTCATAAAATGTACATCAAAAACTACACATTTTCATTGTACACTCATGAAATGTACATCAAAACTTACACATTTTCATTGTACACTCATAAAATCTACATCAAAACTTACACATTTTCATTGTACACTCATAAAATCTACATCAAAACCTACACATTTTCATTGTACACTCATAAAATGTACATCAAAACCTACACATTTTCATTGTACACTCATAAAATGTACATCAAAACCTACACATTTTCATTGTACACTCATAAAATGTACATCAAAACTTACACATTTTCATTGTACACTCATAAAATATACATCAAAACCTACACATTTTCATTGTACACTCATAAAATATACATCAAATCGTACACATTTTCATTGTACACTCATAAAATTTACATCAAAACTTACACATTTTCATTGTACACTCATAAAATGTACATCAAAACCTACACATTTTCATTGTACACTCATGAAATGTACATCAAAAGCTACACATTTTCATTGTACACTCATAAAATGTACATCAAAACCTACACATTTTCATTGTACACTCATAAAATGTACATCAAAACCTACACATTTTCATTGTACACTCATAAAATGTACATCAAATCGTACACATTTTCATTGTACACTCATAAAATGTACATCAAAACTTACACATTTTCATTGTACACTCATAAAATGTACATAAAAAATTACACATTTTCATTGTAAACTTAGAAAATATACATCAAATCGTACACATTTTCATTGTACACTCATAAAATGTACATCAAAACTTACACATTTTCATTGTACACTCATAAAATATACATCAAAACCTACACATTTTCATTGTACACTCATGAAATGTACATCAAAACCTACACATTTTCATTGTACACTCATAAAATGTACATCAAAGCCAACACATTTTCATTGTAAACTTAGAAAATATACATCAAATCGTACACATTTTCATTGTACACTCATAACATGTACATCAAAACTTACACATTTTCATTGTACACTCATAAAATGTACATCAAAACCTACACATTTTCATTGTACACTCATGAAATGTACATCAAAACCTACACATTTTCATTGAACACTCATAAAATGTACATCAAAACTTACACATTTTCATTGTACAGTCATAAAATGTACATCAAAAATTACACATTTTCATTGTAAACTTAGAAAATATACATCAAATCGTACACATTTTCATTGTACACTCATAAAATGTACATCAAAACTTACACATTTTCATTGTACACTCATAAAATGTACATCAAAACCTACACATTTTATTGTAAACTTAGAAAATATACATCAAATCGTACACATTTTCATTGTACACTCATAAAATGTACATCAAAACCTACACATTTTCATTGTGCACTCATGAAATATACATCAAAACCTACACATTTTCATTGTACACTCATGAAATGTACATCAGAACCTACACATTTTCATTGTACACTCATAAAATGTACATCAAAACTTACACATTTTCATTGTACACTCATCAAATGTACATCAAAACCTACACATTTTCATCATACACTCATGAAATGTACATCAAAACCTACACATTTTCATTTTACACTCATAAAATGTACATCAAAACCTACACATTTTCATTGTACACTCATGAAATGTACATCAAAACCTACACATTTTCATTGTACACTCATAAAACGTACATAAAAACCTACACATTTTCATTGTACACTCATAAAATGTACATCAAAACTTACACATTTTCATTGTACACTCATGAAATGTACATCAAAACCTACACATTTTCATTGTACACTCATAAAATCTACATCAAAACCTACACATTTTCATTGTACACTCATAAAATCTACATCAAAACCTACACATTTTCATTGAACACTCATAAAATGTACATCAAAACCTACACAGTTTCATTGTACACTCATAAAATGTACATCAAAACCTACAAATTTTCATTGTACACTCATGAAATGTACATCAAAACTTACACATTTTCATTGTACACTCATAAAATATACATCAAAACCTACACATTTTCATTGTACACTCATGAAATGTACATCAAAACCTACACATTTTCATTGTACACTCATAAAATGTACATCAAAACCTACACATTTTCATTGTAAACTTAAAAAATATACATCAAAACCTACACATTTTCATTGTACAATCATAAAATGTACATCAAAACTTACACATTTTCATTGTAAACTTAGAAAATATACATCAAATCGTACACATTTTCATTGTACACTCATAAAATGCACATCAAAACTTACACATTTTCATTGTACACTCATAAAATGTACATCAAAACCTACACATTTTCATTGTAAACTTAGAAAATATACATCAAATCGTACACATTTTCATTGTACACTCATAAAATGTACATCAAAACTTACACATTTTCATTGTACACTCATAAAATATACATCAAAACCTACACATTTTCATTGTACACTCATGAAATGTACATCAAAACCTACACATTTTCATTGTACACTCATAAAATGTACATCAAAACCTACACATTTTCATTGTAAACTTAAAAAATATACATCAAAACCTACACATTTTCATTGTACACTCATAAAATGTACATCAAAACTTACACATTTTCATTGTAAACTTAGAAAATATACATCAAATCGTACACATTTTCATTGTACACTCATAAAACGCACATCAAAACTTACACATTTTCATTGTACACTCATAAAATGTACATCAAAACCTCCACATTTTCATTGTAAACTTAGAAAATATACATCAAATCGTACACATTTTCATTGTACACTCATAAAATGTACATCAAAACTTACACATTTTCATTGTACACTCATAAAATGTACATCAAAACCTACACATTTTCATTGTACACTCATGAAATGTACATCAAAACCTACACATTTTCATTGTACACTCATGAAATGTACATCAAAACCTACACATTTTCATTGTACACTCATAAAATGTACATCAAAACCTACACATTTTCATTGTAAACTTAGAAAATATACATCAAATCGTACACATTTTCATTGTACACTCATAAAATGTACATCAAAACTTACACATACTCATTGTACACTCATAAAATGTACATCAAAACCTACACATTTTCATTGTACACTCATGAAATGTACATCAAAACCTACACATTTTCATTGTACACTCATAAAATGTACATCAAAACTTACACATTTTCATTGTACACTCATAAAATGTACATCAAAACATACACATTTTCGTTGTACACTCATAAAGTGTACATCAAAACCTACACATTTTCATTGTACACTCATGAAATGTACATCAAAACCTACACATTTTCATTGTACACTCATAAAATGTACATCAAAACCTACACTTTTTCATTGTACACTCATGAAATGTTCATCAAAACCTACACATTTTCATTGTACACTCATAAAATCTACATCAACACCTACACATTTTCATTGTACACTCATAAAATGTACATCAAAACCTACACATTTTCATTGTACACTCATGAAATGTACATCAAAACTTACTCATTTTCATTGTACACTCATAAAATCTACATCAAAACCTACACATTTTCATTGTACACTCATAAAATGTACATCAAAACCTACACATTTTCATTGTACACTCATAAAATCTACATCAAAACCTACACATTTTCATTGTACACTCATTAAATGTACATCAAAACCTACACATTTTCATTGTACACTCATAAAATCTACATCAAAACCTACACATTTTCATTGTACACTCATAAAATGTACATCAAAAACTACACATTTTCATTGTACACTCATGAAATGTACATCAAAACTTACACATTTTCATTGTACACTCATAAAATCTACATCAAAACTTACACATTTTCATTGTACACTCATAAAATCTACATCAAAACCTACACATTTTCATTGTACACTCATAAAATGTACATCAAAACCTACACATTTTCATTGTACACTCATAAAATGTACATCAAAACCTACACATTTTCATTGTACACTCATAAAATGTACATCAAAACTTACACATTTTCATTGTACACTCATAAAATATACATCAAAACCTACACATTTTCATTGTACACTCATAAAATATACATCAAATCGTACACATTTTCATTGTACACTCATAAAATGTACATCAAAACCTACACATTTTCATTGTACACTCATGAAATGTACATCAAAAGCTACACATTTTCATTGTACACTCATAAAATGTACATCAAAACTTACACATTTTCATTGTACACTCATAAAATGTACATCAAAACCTACACATTTTCATTGTACACTCATGAAATGTACATCAAAACCTACACATTTTCATTGTACACTCATAAAATGTACATCAAAACCTACACATTTTCATTGTACACTCATAAAATGTACATCAAAACCTACAAATTTTCATTGTACACTCATGAAATGTACATCAAAACCTACACATTTTCATTGTACACTCATAAAATGTACATCAAAACTTACACATTTTCATTGTACACTCATAAAATGTACATCAAAACCTACACATTTTCATTGTACACTCATGAATTGTACATTAAAACCTACACATTTTCATTGTACACTCATAAAATGTACATCAAAACCTACACATTTTCATTGTAAACTTAAAAAATATACATCACAACCTACACACTTTCATTGTACACTCATAAAATGTACATCAAAACTTACACATTGTCATTGTACACTCATAAAATGTACATCAAAACCTACACATTTTCATTGTAAACTTAGAAAATATACATCAAATCGTACACATTTTCATTGTACACTCATAAAATGTACATCAAAACCTACACATTTTCATTGTACACTCATAAAATGTACCTCAAAACCTACACATTTTCATTGTACACTCATAAAATGTACATCAAAACCTACACATTTTCATTGTACACTCATGAAATGTACATCAAAACCTACACATTTTCATTGTACACTCATGAAATGTACATCAAAACCTACACATTTTCATTGTACACTCATAAAATGTACATCAAAACCTACACATTTTCATTGTACACTCATGAAATGTACATCAAAACCTACACATTTTCATTGTACACTCATAAAATGTACATCAAAACCTACACATTTTCATTGTACACTCATAAAATGTACAACAAAACTTACACATTTTCATTGTACACTCATGAAATGTGCATCAAAACCTACACATTTTCATTGTACACTCATAAAATGTACATCAAAACCTACTCATTTTCATTGTACACTCATATAATGTACATCAAAACTTACACATTTTCATTGTACACTCATAAAATGTACATCAAAACCTACACAGTTTCATTGTACACTCATGAACTGTACATCAAAACCTACACATTTTCATTGTACACTCATAAAATGTACATCAAAACCTACACATTTTCATTGTACACTCATGAAATGTACATCAAAACCTACACATTTTCATTGTACACTCATAAAATGTACATCAAAACTTACACATTTTCATTGTACACTCATAAAATGTACATCAAAACCTACACATTTTCATTGTACACTCATGAAATGTACATCAAAACCTACACATTTTCATTGTACACTCATAAAATGTACATCAAAACCTACACATTTTCATTGTACACTCATGAAATGTACATCAAAACCTACACATTTTCATTGTAAACTTAGAAAATATACATCAAATCGTACACATTTTCATTGTACACTCATAAAATGTACATCAAAACTTACACATTTTCATTCCACACTCATAAAATGTACATCAAAAATTACACATTTTCATTGTAAACTTAGAAAATATACATCAAATCGTACACATTTTCATTGTACACTCATAAAATGTACATCAAAACTTACACATTTTCATTGTACACTCATAAAATATACATCAAAACCTACACATTTTCATTGTACACTCATGAAATGTACATCAAAACCTACACATTTTCATTGTACACTCATAAAATGTACATCAAAACCTACACATTTTCATTGTAAACTTAAAAAATATACATCAAAACCTACACATTTTCATTGTACACTCATAAAATGTACATCAAAACTTACACATTTTCATTGTAATCTTAGAAAATATACATCAAATCGTACACATTTTCATTGTACACTCATAAAATGCACATCAAAACTTACACATTTTCATTGTACACTCATAAAATGTACATCAAAACCTACACATTTTATTGTAAACTTAGAAAATATACATCAAATCGTACACATTTTCATTGTACACTCATAAAATGTACATCAAAACTTACACATTTTCATTGTACACTCATAAAATGTACATCAAAACCTACACATTTTCATTGTACACTCATGAAATATACATCAAAACCTACACATTTTCATTGTACACTCATGAAATGTACATCAGAACCTACACATTTTCATTGTACACTCATAAAATGTACATCAAAACCAACACATTTTCATTGTAAACTTAGAAAATATACATCAAATCGTACACATTTTCATTGTACACTCATAACATGTACATCAAAACTTACACATTTTCATTGTACACTCATAAAATGTACATCAAAACCTACACATTTTCATTGTACACTCATGAAATGTACATCAAAACCTACACATTTTCATTGTACACTCATAAAGTGTACATCAAAACTTACACATTTTCATTGTACAGTCATAAAATGTACATCAAAAATTACACATTTTCATTGTAAACTTAGAAAATATACATCAAATCGTACACATTTTCATTGTACACTCATAAAATGTACATCAAAACTTACACATTTTCATTGTACACTCATAAAATATACATCAAAACCTACACATTTTCATTGTACACTCATGAAATGTACATCAAAACCTACACATTTTCATTGTACACTCATAAAATGTACATCAAAACCTACACATTTTCATTGTAAACTTAAAAAATATACATCAAAACCTACACATTTTCATTGTACACTCATAAAATGTACATCAAAACTTACACATTTTCATTGTAAACTTAGAAAATATACATCAAATCGTACACATTTTCATTGTACACTCATAAAATGCACATCAAAACTTACACATTTTCATTGTACACTCATAAAATGTACATCAAAACCTACACATTTTATTGTAAACTTAGAAAATATACATCAAATCGTACACATTTTCATTGTACACTCATAAAATGTACATCAAAACTTACACATTTCCATTGTGCACTCATAAAATGTACATCAAAACCTACACATTTTCATTGTGCACTCATGAAATATACATCAAAACCTACACATTTTCATTGTACACTCATGAAATGTACATCAGAACCTACACATTTTCATTGTACACTCATAAAATGTACATCAAAACTTACACATTTTCATTGTACACTCATGAAATGTACATCAAAACCTACACATTTTCATTATACACTCATGAAATGTACATCAAAACCTACACATTTTCATTTTACACTCATAAAATGTACATCAAAACCTACACATTTTCATTGTACACTCATGAAATGTACATCAAAACCTACACATTTTCATTGTACACTCATAAAAAGTACATAAAAACCTACACATTTTCATTGTACACTCATAAAATGTACATCAAAACTTACACATTTTCATTGTACACTCATGAAATGTACATCAAAACCTACACATTTTCATTGTACACTCATAAAATCTACATCAAAACCTACACATTTTCATTGTACACTCATAAAATCTACATCAAAACCTACACATTTTCATTCAACACTCATAATATGTACATCAAAACCTACACAGTTTCATTGTACACTCATAAAATGTACATCAAAACCTACAAATTTTCATTGTACACTCATGAAATGTACATCAAAACTTACACATTTTCATTGTACACTCATAAAATATACATCAAAACCTACACATTTTCATTGTACACTCATGAAATGTACATCAAAACCTACACATTTTCATTGTACACTCATAAAATGTACATCAAAACCTACACATTTTCATTGTAAACTTAAAAAATATACATCAAAACCTACACATTTTCATTGTACACTCATAAAATGTACATCAAAACTTACACATTTTCATTGTACACTTAGAAAATATACATCAAATCGTACACATTTTCATTGTACACTCATAAAATGCACATCAAAACTTACACATTTTCATTGTACACTCATAAAATATACATCAAAACCTACACATTTTCATTGTACACTCATGAAATGTACATCAGAACCTACACATTTTCATTGTACACTCATAAAATGTACATCAAAACCAACACATTTTCATTGTAAACTTAGAAAATATACATCAAATCGTACACATTTTCATTGTACACTCATAAAATGCACATCAAAACTTACACATTTTCATTGTACACTCATAAAATGTACATCAAAACCTACACATTTTATTGTAAACTTAGAAAATATACATCAAATCGTACACATTTTCATTGTACACTCATAAAATGTACATCAAAACTTACACATTTTCATTGTACACTCATAAAATGTACATCAAAACCTACACATTTTCATTGTACACTCATGAAATATACATCAAAACCTACACATTTTCATTGTACACTCATGAAATGTACATCAGAACCTACACATTTTCATTGTACACTCATAAAATGTACATCAAAACCAACACATTTTCATTGTAAACTTAGAAAATATACATCAAATCGTACACATTTTCATTGTACACTCATAACATGTACATCAAAACTTACACATTTTCATTGTACACTCATAAAATGTACATCAAAACCTACACATTTTCATTGTACACTCATGAAATGTACATCAAAACCTACACATTTTCATTGTACACTCATAAAGTGTACATCAAAACTTACACATTTTCATTGTACAGTCATAAAATGTACATCAAAAATTACACATTTTCATTGTAAACTTAGAAAATATACATCAAATCGTACACATTTTCATTGTACACTCATAAAATGTACATCAAAACTTACACATTTTCATTGTACACTCATAAAATATACATCAAAACCTACACATTTTCATTGTACACTCATGAAATGTACATCAAAACCTACACATTTTCATTGTACACTCATAAAATGTACATCAAAACCTACACATTTTCATTGTAAACTTAAAAAATATACATCAAAACCTACACATTTTCATTGTACACTCATAAAATGTACATCAAAACTTACACATTTTCATTGTAAACTTAGAAAATATACATCAAATCGTACACATTTTCATTGTACACTCATAAAATGCACATCAAAACTTACACATTTTCATTGTACACTCATAAAATGTACATCAAAACCTACACATTTTATTGTAAACTTAGAAAATATACATCAAATCGTACACATTTTCATTGTACACTCATAAAATGTACATCAAAACTTACACATTTTCATTGTGCACTCATAAAATGTACATCAAAACCTACACATTTTCATTGTGCACTCATGAAATATACATCAAAACCTACACATTTTCATTGTACACTCATGAAATGTACATCAGAACCTACACATTTTCATTGTACACTCATAAAATGTACATCAAAACTTACACATTTTCATTGTACACTCATGAAATGTACATCAAAACCTACACATTTTCATTATACACTCATGAAATGTACATCAAAACCTACACATTTTCATTTTACACTCATAAAATGTACATCAAAACCTACACATTTTCATTGTACACTCATGAAATGTACATCAAAACCTACACATTTTCATTGTACACTCATAAAAAGTACATAAAAACCTACACATTTTCATTGTACACTCATAAAATGTACATCAAAACTTACACATTTTCATTGTACACTCATGAAATGTACATCAAAACCTACACATTTTCATTGTACACTCATAAAATCTACATCAAAACCTACACATTTTCATTGTACACTCATAAAATCTACATCAAAACCTACACATTTTCATTCAACACTCATAATATGTACATCAAAACCTACACAGTTTCATTGTACACTCATAAAATGTACATCAAAACCTACAAATTTTCATTGTACACTCATGAAATGTACATCAAAACTTACACATTTTCATTGTACACTCATAAAATATACATCAAAACCTACACATTTTCATTGTACACTCATGAAATGTACATCAAAACCTACACATTTTCATTGTACACTCATAAAATGTACATCAAAACCTACACATTTTCATTGTAAACTTAAAAAATATACATCAAAACCTACACATTTTCATTGTACACTCATAAAATGTACATCAAAACTTACACATTTTCATTGTACACTTAGAAAATATACATCAAATCGTACACATTTTCATTGTACACTCATAAAATGCACATCAAAACTTACACATTTTCATTGTACACTCATAAAATGTACATCAAAACCTACACATTTTCATTGTAAACTTAGAAAATATACATCAAATCGTACACATTTTCATTGTACACTCATAAAATGTACATCAAAACTTACACATTTTCATTGTACACTCATAAAATATACATCAAAACCTACACATTTTCATTGTACACTCATGAAATGTACATCAAAACCTACACATTTTCATTGTACACTCATAAAATGTACATCAAAACCTACACATTTTCATTGTAAACTTAAAAAATATACATCAAAACCTACACATTTTCAATGTACACTCATAAAATGTACATCAAAACTTACACATTTTCATTGTAAACTTAGAAAATATACATCAAATCGTACACATTTTCATTGTACACTCATAAAATGCACATCAAAACTTACACATTTTCATTGTACACTCATAAAATGTACATCAAAACCTACACATTTTCATTGTAAACTTAGAAAATATACATCAAATCGTACACATTTTCATTGTACACTCATAAAATGTACATCAAAACTTACACATTTTCATTGTACACTCATAAAATGTACATCAAAACCTACACATTTTCATTGTACACTCATGAAATGTACATCAAAACCTACACATTTTCATTGTACACTCATGAAATGTACATCAAAACCTACACATTTTCATTGTACACTCATAAAATGTACATCAAAACCTACACATTTTCATTGTAAACTTAGAAAATATACATCAAATCGTACACATTTTCATTGTACACTCATAAAATGTACATCAAAACTTACACATTCTCATTGTACACTCATAAAATGTACATCAAAACCTACACATTTTCATTGTACACTCATGAAATGTACATCAAAACCTACACATTTTCATTGTACACTCATAAAATGTACATCAAAACTTACACATTTTCATTGTACACTCATAAAATGTACATCAAAACATACACATTTTCATTGTACACTCATAAAATGTACATCAAAACCTACACATTTTCATTGTACACTCATGAAATGTACATCAAAACCTACACATTTTCATTGTACACTCATAAAATGTACATCAAAACCTACACATTTTCATTGTACACTCATGAAATGTTCATCAAAACCTACACATTTTCATTGTACACTCATAAAATCTACATCAACACCTACACATTTTCATTGTACACTCATAAAATGTACAATAAAACCTACACATTTTCATTGTACACTCATGAAATGTACATCAAAACTTACTCATTTTCATTGTACACTCATAAAATCTACATCAAAACCTACACATTTTCATTGTACACTCATAAAATGTACATCAAAACCTACACATTTTCATTGTACACTCATAAAATCTACATCAAAACCTACACATTTTCATTGTACACTCATGAAATGTACATCAAAACCTACACATTTTCATTGTACACTCATAAAATCTACATCAAAACCTACACATTTTCATTGTACACTCATAAAATGTACATCAAAAACTACACATTTTCATTGTACACTCATGAAATGTACATCAAAACTTACACATTTTCATTGTACACTCATAAAATCTACATCAAAACTTACACATTTTCATTGTACACTCATAAAATCTACATCAAAACCTACACATTTTCATTGTACACTCATAAAATGTACATCAAAACCTACACATTTTCATTGTACACTCATAAAATGTACATCAAAACCTACACATTTTCATTGTACACTCATAAAATGTACATCAAAACTTACACATTTTCATTGTACACTCATAAAATATACATCAAAACCTACACATTTTCATTGTACACTCATAAAATATACATCAAATCGTACACATTTTCATTGTACACTCATAAAATGTACATCAAAACTTACACATTTTCATTGTACACTCATAAAATGTACATCAAAACCTACACATTTTCATTGTACACTCATGAAATGTACATCAAAACCTACACATTTTCATTGTACACTCATAAAATGTACATCAAAACCTACACATTTTCATTGTACACTCATAAAATGTACATCAAAACCTACACATTTTCATTGTACACTCATAAAATGTACATCAAATCGTACACATTTTCATTGTACACTCATAAAATGTACATCAAAACTTACACATTTTCATTGTACACTCATAAAATGTACATAAAAAATTACACATTTTCATTGTAAACTTAGAAAATATACATCAAATCGTACACATTTTCATTGTACACTCATAAAATGTACATCAAAACTTACACATTTTCATTGTACACTCATAAAATATACATCAAAACCTACACATTTTCATTGTACACTCATGAAATGTACATCAAAACCTACACATTTTCATTGTACACTCATAAAATGTACATCAAAACCAACACATTTTCATTGTAAACTTAGAAAATATACATCAAATCGTACACATTTTCATTGTACACTCATAACATGTACATCAAAACTTACACATTTTCATTGTACACTCATAAAATGTACATCAAAACCTACACATTTTCATTGTACACTCATGAAATGTACATCAAAACCTACACATTTTCATTGTACACTCATAAAATGTACATCAAAACTTACACATTTTCATTGTACAGTCATAAAATGTACATCAAAAATTACACATTTTCATTGTAAACTTAGAAAATATACATCAAATCGTACACATTTTCATTGTACACTCATAAAATGTACATCAAAACTTACACATTTTCATTGTACACTCATAAAATGTACATCAAAACCTACACATTTTATTGTAAACTTAGAAAATATACATCAAATCGTACACATTTTCATTGTACACTCATAAAATGTACATCAAAACTTACACATTTTCATTGTACACTCATAAAATGTACATCAAAACCTACACATTTTCATTGTGCACTCATGAAATATACATCAAAACCTACACATTTTCATTGTACACTCATGAAATGTACATCAGAACCTACACATTTTCATTGTACACTCATAAAATGTACATCAAAACTTACACATTTTCATTGTACACTCATCAAATGTACATCAAAACCTACACATTTTCATCATACACTCATGAAATGTACATCAAAACCTACACATTTTCATTTTACACTCATAAAATGTACATCAAAACCTACACATTTTCATTGTACACTCATGAAATGTACATCAAAACCTACACATTTTCATTGTACACTCATAAAACGTACATAAAAACCTACACATTTTCATTGTACACTCATAAAATGTACATCAAAACTTACACATTTTCATTGTACACTCATGAAATGTACATCAAAACCTACACATTTTCATTGTACACTCATAAAATCTACATCAAAACCTACACATTTTCATTGTACACTCATAAAATCTACATCAAAACCTACACATTTTCATTGAACACTCATAAAATGTACATCAAAACCTACACAGTTTCATTGTACACTCATAAAATGTACATCAAAACCTACAAATTTTCATTGTACACTCATGAAATGTACATCAAAACTTACACATTTTCATTGTACACTCATAAAATATACATCAAAACCTACACATTTTCATTGTACACTCATGAAATGTACATCAAAACCTACACATTTTCATTGTACACTCATAAAATGTACATCAAAACCTACACATTTTCATTGTAAACTTAAAAAATATACATCAAAACCTACACATTTTCATTGTACAATCATAAAATGTACATCAAAACTTACACATTTTCATTGTAAACTTAGAAAATATACATCAAATCGTACACATTTTCATTGTACACTCATAAAATGCACATCAAAACTTACACATTTTCATTGTACACTCATAAAATGTACATCAAAACCTACACATTTTCATTGTAAACTTAGAAAATATACATCAAATCGTACACATTTTCATTGTACACTCATAAAATGTACATCAAAACTTACACATTTTCATTGTACACTCATAAAATATACATCAAAACCTACACATTTTCATTGTACACTCATGAAATGTACATCAAAACCTACACATTTTCATTGTACACTCATAAAATGTACATCAAAACCTACACATTTTCATTGTAAACTTAAAAAATATACATCAAAACCTACACATTTTCAATGTACACTCATAAAATGTACATCAAAACTTACACATTTTCATTGTAAACTTAGAAAATATACATCAAATCATACACATTTTCATTGTACACTCATAAAATGCACATCAAAACTTACACATTTTCATTGTACACTCATAAAATGTACATCAAAACCTACACATTTTCATTGTAAACTTAGAAAATATACATCAAATCGTACACATTTTCATTGTACACTCATAAAATGTACATCAAAACTTACACATTTTCATTGTACACTCATAAAATGTACATCAAAACCTACACATTTTCATTGTACACTCATGAAATGTACATCAAAACCTACACATTTTCATTGTACACTCATGAAATGTACATCAAAACCTACACATTTTCATTGTACACTCATAAAATGTACATCAAAACCTACACATTTTCATTGTAAACTTAGAAAATATACATCAAATCGTACACATTTTCATTGTACACTCATAAAATGTACATCAAAACTTACACATTCTCATTGTACACTCATAAAATGTACATCAAAACCTACACATTTTCATTGTACACTCATGAAATGTACATCAAAACCTACACATTTTCATTGTACACTCATAAAATGTACATCAAAACTTACACATTTTCATTGTACACTCATAAAATGTACATCAAAACATACACATTTTCATTGTACACTCATAAAATGTACATCAAAACCTACACATTTTCATAGTACACTCATGAAATGTACATCAAAACCTACACATTTTCATTGTACACTCATAAAATGTACATCAAAACCTACACATTTTCATTGTACACTCATGAAATGTTCATCAAAACCTACACATTTTCATTGTACACTCATAAAATCTACATCAACACCTACACATTTTCATTGTACACTCATAAAATGTACAATAAAACCTACACATTTTCATTGTACACTCATGAAATGTACATCAAAACTTACTCATTTTCATTGTACACTCATAAAATCTACATCAAAACCTACACATTTTCATTGTACACTCATAAAATGTACATCAAAACCTACACATTTTCATTGTACACTCATGAAATCTACATCAAAACCTACACATTTTCATTGTACACTCATGAAATGTACATCAAAACCTACACATTTTCATTGTACACTCATAAAATCTACATCAAAACCTACACATTTTCATTGTACACTCATAAAATGTACATCAAAAACTACACATTTTCATTGTACACTCATGAAATGTACATCAAAACTTACACATTTTCATTGTACACTCATAAAATCTACATCAAAACTTACACATTTTCATTGTACACTCATAAAATCTACATCAAAACCTACACATTTTCATTGTACACTCATAAAATGTACATCAAAACCTACACATTTTCATTGTACACTCATAAAATGTACATCAAAACCTACACATTTTCATTGTACACTCATAAAATGTACATCAAAACTTACACATTTTCATTGTACACTCATAAAATATACATCAAAACCTACACATTTTCATTGTACACTCATAAAATATACATCAAATCGTACACATTTTCATTGTACACTCATAAAATGTACATCAAAACTTACACATTTTCATTGTACACTCATAAAATGTACATCAAAACCTACACATTTTCATTGTCCACTCATGAAATGTACATCAAAACCTACACATTTTCATTGTACACTCATAAAATGTACATCAAAACCTACACATTTTCATTGTACACTCATAAAATGTACATCAAAACCTACACATTTTCATTGTACACTCATAAAATGTACATCAAATCGTACACATTTTCATTGTACACTCATAAAATGTACATCAAAACTTACACATTTTCATTGTACACTCATAAAATGTACATAAAAAATTACACATTTTCATTGTAAACTTAGAAAATATACATCAAATCGTACACATTTTCATTGTACACTCATAAAATGTACATCAAAACTTACACATTTTCATTGTACACTCATAAAATATACATCAAAACCTACACATTTTCATTGTACACTCATGAAATGTACATCAAAACCTACACATTTTCATTGTACACTCATAAAATGTACATCAAAACCAACACATTTTCATTGTAAACTTAGAAAATATACATCAAATCGTACACATTTTCATTGTACACTCATAACATGTACATCAAAACTTACACATTTTCATTGTACACTCATAAAATGTACATCAAAACCTACACATTTTCATTGTACACTCATGAAATGTACATCAAAACCTACACATTTTCATTGTACACTCATAAAATGTACATCAAAACTTACACATTTTCATTGTACAGTCATAAAATGTACATCAAAAATTACACATTTTCATTGTAAACTTAGAAAATATACATCAAATCGTACACATTTTCATTGTACACTCATAAAATGTACATCAAAACTTACACATTTTCATTGTACACTCATAAAATGTACATCAAAACCTACACATTTTATTGTAAACTTAGAAAATATACATCAAATCGTACACATTTTCATTGTACACTCATAAAATGTACATCAAAACTTACACATTTTCATTGTACACTCATAAAATGTACATCAAAACCTACACATTTTCATTGTGCACTCATGAAATATACATCAAAACCTACACATTTTCATTGTACACTCATGAAATGTACATCAGAACCTACACATTTTCATTGTACACTCATAAAATGTACATCAAAACTTACACATTTTCATTGTACACTCATCAAATGTACATCAAAACCTACACATTTTCATCATACACTCATGAAATGTACATCAAAACCTACACATTTTCATTTTACACTCATAAAATGTACATCAAAACCTACACATTTTCATTGTACACTCATGAAATGTACATCAAAACCTACACATTTTCATTGTACACTCATAAAACGTACATAAAAACCTACACATTTTCATTGTACACTCATAAAATGTACATCAAAACTTACACATTTTCATTGTACACTCATGAAATGTACATCAAAACCTACACATTTTCATTGTACACTCATAAAATCTACATCAAAACCTACACATTTTCATTGTACACTCATAAAATCTACATCAAAACCTACACATTTTCATTGAACACTCATAAAATGTACATCAAAACCTACACAGTTTCATTGTACACTCATAAAGTGTACATCAAAACCTACAAATTTTCATTGTACACTCATGAAATGTACATCAAAACTTACACATTTTCATTGTACACTCATAAAATATACATCAAAACCTACACATTTTCATTGTACACTCATGAAATGTACATCAAAACCTACACATTTTCATTGTACACTCATAAAATGTACATCAAAACCTACACATTTTCATTGTAAACTTAAAAAATATACATCAAAACCTACACATTTTCATTGTACAATCATAAAATGTACATCAAAACTTACACATTTTCATTGTAAACTTAGAAAATATACATCAAATCGTACACATTTTCATTGTACACTCATAAAATGCACATCAGAACTTACACATTTTCATTGTACACTCATAAAATGTACATCAAAACCTACACATTTTCATTGTAAACTTAGAAAATATACATCAAATCGTACACATTTTCATTGTACACTCATAAAATGTACATCAAAACTTACACATTTTCATTGTACACTCATAAAATATACATCAAAACCTACACATTTTCATTGTACACTCATGAAATGTACATCAAAACCTACACATTTTCATTGTACACTCATAAAATGTACATCAAAACCTACACATGTTCATTGTAAACTTAAAAAATATACATCAAAACCTACACATTTTCATTGTACACTCATAAAATGTACATCAAAACTTACACATTTTCATTGTAAACTTAGAAAATATACATCAAATCGTACACATTTTCATTGTACACTCATAAAATGCACATCAAAACTTACACATTTTCATTGTACACTCATAAAATGTACATCAAAACCTACACATTTTCATTGTAAACTTAGAAAATATACATCAAATCGTACACATTTTCATTGTACACTCATAAAATGTACATCAAAACTTACACATTTTCATTGTACACTCATAAAATGTACATCAAAACCTACACATTTTCATTGTACACTCATGAAATGTACATCAAAACCTACACATTTTCATTGTACACTCATGAAATGTACATCAAAACCTACACATTTTCATTGTACACTCATAAAATGTACATCAAAACCTACACATTTTCATTGTAAACTTAGAAAATATACATCAAATCGTACACATTTTCATTGTACACTCATAAAATGTACATCAAAACTTACACATACTCATTGTACACTCATAAAATGTACATCAAAACCTACACATTTTCATTGTACACTCATGAAATGTACATCAAAACCTACACATTTTCATTGTACACTCATAAAATGAACATCAAAACTTACACATTTTCATTGTACACTCATAAAATGTACATCAAAACATACACATTTTCATTGTACACTCATAAAATGTACATCAAAACCTACACATTTTCATTGTACACTCATGAAATGTACATCAAAACCTACACATTTTCATTGTACACTCATAAAATGTACATCAAAACCTACACTTTTTCATTGTACACTCATGAAATGTTCATCAAAACCTACACATTTTCATTGTACACTCATAAAATCTACATCAACACCTACACATTTTCATTGTACACTCATAAAATGTACATCAAAACCTACACATTTTCATTGTACACTCATGAAATGTACATCAAAACTTACTCATTTTCATTGTACACTCATAAAATCTACATCAAAACCTACACATTTTCATTGTACACTCATAAAATGTACATCAAAACCTACACATTTTCATTGTACACTCATAAAATCTACATCAAAACCTACACATTTTCATTGTACACTCATTAAATGTACATCAAAACCTACACATTTTCATTGTACACTCATAAAATCTACATCAAAACCTACACATTTTCATTGTACACTCATAAAATGTACATCAAAAACTACACATTTTCATTGTACACTCATGAAATGTACATCAAAACTTACACATTTTCATTGTACACTCATAAAATCTACATCAAAACTTACACATTTTCATTGTACACTCATAAAATCTACATCAAAACCTACACATTTTCATTGTACACTCATAAAATGTACATCAAAACCTACACATTTTCATTGTACACTCATAAAATGTACATCAAAACCTACACATTTTCATTGTACACTCATAAAATGTACATCAAAACTTACACATTTTCATTGTACACTCATAAAATATACATCAAAACCTACACATTTTCATTGTACACTCATAAAATATACATCAAATCGTACACATTTTCATTGTACACTCATAAAATGTACATCAAAACTTACACATTTTCATTGTACACTCATAAAATGTACATCAAAACCTATACATTTTCATTGTACACTCATGAAATGTACATCAAAACCTACACATTTTCATTGTACACTCATAAAATGTACATCAAAACCTACACATTTTCATTGTACACTCATAAAATGTACATCAAAACTTACACATTTTCATTGTACACTCATAAAATGTACATCAAAACCTACACATTTTCATTGTACGCTCATCAAATGTACATCAAAACCTACACATTTTCAGTGTACACTCATGAAATGTACATCAAAACCTACACATTTTCATTGTAAACTTAAAAAATATACATCAAAACCTACACACTTTCATTGTACACTCATAAAATGTACATCAAAACTTACACATTTTCATTGTACACTCATAAAATGTACATCAAAACCTACACATTTTCATTGTAAACTTAGAAAATATACATCAAATCGTACACATTTTCATTGTACACTCATAAAATGTACATCAAAACTTACACATTTTCATTGTAAACTTAGAAAATATACATCAAATCGTACACATTTTCATTGTACACTCATAAAATGTACATCAAAACTTACACATTTTCATTGTACACTCATAAAATGTACATCAAAAATTACACATTTTCATTGTAAACTTAGAAAATATACATCAAATCGTACACATTTTCATTGTACACTCATAAAATGTACATCAAAACTTACACATCTTCATTGTACACTCATAAAATATACATCAAAACCTACACATTTTCATTGTACACTCATGAAATGTACATCAAAATCTACACATTTTCATTGTACACTCATAAAATGTACATCAAAACCTACACATTTTCATTGTAAACTTAAAAAATATACATCAAAACTTACACATTTTCATTGTACACTCATAAAATGTACATCAAAACTTACACATTTTCATTGTAAACTTAGAAAATATACATCAAATCGTACACATTTTCATTGTACACTCATAAAATGCACATCAAAACTTACACATTTTCATTGTACACTCATAAAATGTACATCAAAACCTACACATTTTCATTGTAAACTTAGAAAATATACATCAAATCGTACACATTTTCATTGTACACTCATAAAATGTACATCAAAACTTACACATTTTCATTGTACACTCATAAAATGTACATCAAAACCTACACATTTTCATTGTACACTCATGAAATGTACATCAAAACCTACACATTTTCATTGTACACTCATGAAATGTACATCAAAACCTACACATTTTCATTGTACACTCATAAAATGTACATCAAAACCTACACATTTTCATTGTAAACTTAGAAAATATACATCAAATCGTACACATTTTCATTGTACACTCATAAAATGTACATCAAAACTTACACATTCTCATTGTACACTCATAAAATGTACATCAAAACCTACGCATTTTCATTGTACACTCATGAAATGTACATCAAAACCTACCCATTTTCATTGTACACTCATAAAATGTACATCAAAACCTACACATTTTCATTGTACACTCATAAAATGTACATCAAAACATACACATTTTCATTGTACACTCATAAAATGTACATCAAAACCTACACATTTTCATTGTACACTCATGAAATGTACATCAAAACCTACACATTTTCATTGTACACTCATAAAATGTACATCAAAACCTACACATTTTCATTGTACACTCATGAAATGTTCATCAAAACCTACACATTTTCATTGTACACTCATAAAATCTACATCAACACCTACACATTTTCATTGTACACTCATAAAATGTACATCAAAACCTACACATTTTCATTGTACACTCATGAAATGTACATCAAAACTTACTCATTTTCATTGTACACTCATAAAATCTACATCAAAACCTACACATTTTCATTGTACACTCATAAAATGTACATCAAAACCTACACATTTTCATTGTACACTCATAAAATCTACATCAAAACCTACACATTTTCATTGTACACTCATGAAATGTACATCAAAACCTACACATTTTCATTGTACACTCATAAAATCTACATCAAAACCTACACATTTTCATTGTACACTCATAAAATGTACATCAAAAACTACACATTTTCATTGTACACTCATGAAATGTACATCAAAACTTACACATTTTCATTGTACACTCATAAAATCTACATCAAAGCTTACACATTTTCATTGTACACTCATAAAATCTACATCAAAACCTACACATTTTCATTGTACACTCATAAAATGTACATCAAAACCTACACATTTTCATTGTACACTCATAAAATGTACATCAAAACCTACACATTTTCATTGTACACTCATAAAATGTACATCAAAACTTACACATTTTCATTGTACACTCATAAAATATACATCAAAACCTACACATTTTCATTGTACACTCATAAAATATACATCAAATCGTACACATTTTCATTGTACACTCATAAAATGTACATCAAAACTTACACATTTTCATTGTACACTCATAAAATGTACATCAAAACCTACACATTTTCATTGTACACTCATGAAATGTACATCAAAACCTACACATTTTCATTGTACACTCATAAAATGTACATCAAAACCTACACATTTTCATTGTACACTCATAAAATGTACATCAAAACCTACACATTTTCATTGTACACTCATAAAATGTACATCAAATCGTACACATTTTCATTGTACACTCATAAAATGTACATCAAAACTTACACATTTTCATTGTACACTCATAAAATGTACATCAAAAATTACACATTTTCATTGTAAACTTAGAAAATATACATCAAATCGTACACATTTTCATTGTACACTCATAAAATGTACATCAAAACTTACACATTCTCATTGTACACTCATAAAATATACATCAAAACCTACACATTTTCATTGTACACTCATGAAATGTACATCAAAACCTACACATTTTCATTGTACACTCATAAAATGTACATCAAAACCTACACATTTTCATTGTAAACTTAAAAAATATACATCAAAACCTACACATTTTCATTGTACACTCATAAAATGTACATCAAAACTTACACATTTTCATTGTAAACTTAGAAAATATACATCAAATCGTACACATTTTCATTGTACACTCACAAAATGCACATCAAAACTTACACATTTTCATTGTACACTCATAAAATGTACATCAAAACCTACACATTGTCATTGTAAACTTAGAAAATATACATCAAATCGTACACATTTTCATTGTACACTCATAAAATGTACATCAAAACTTACACATTTTCATTGTACACTCATAAAATGTACTTCAAAACCTACACATTTTCATTGTACGCTCATCAAATGTACATCAAAACCTACACATTTTCATTGTACACTCATGAAATGTACATCAAAACCTACACATTTTCATTGTAAACTTAAAAAATATACATCAAAACCTACACACTTTCATTGTACACTCATAAAATGTACATCAAAACTTACACATTTTCATTGTACACTCATAAAATGTACATCAAAACCTACACATTTTCATTGTAAACTTAGAAAATATACATCAAATCGTACACATTTTCATTGTACACTCATAAAATGTACATCAAAACTTACACATTTTCATTGTAAACTTAGAAAATATACATCAAATCGTACACATTTTCATTGTACACTCATAAAATGTACATCAAAACTTACACATCTTCATTGTACACTCATAAAATATACATCAAAACCTACACATTTTCATTGTACACTCATAAAATCTACATCAAAACCTACCCATTTTCATTGTACACTCATAAAATGTACATCAAAAACTACACATTTTCATTGTACACTCATGAAATGTACATCAAAACTTACACATTTTCATTGTACACTCATAAAATCTACATCAAAACTTACACATTTTCATTGTACACTCATAAAATCTACATCAAAACCTACACATTTTCATTGTACACTCATAAAATGTACATCAAAACCTACACATTTTCATTGTACACTCATAAAATGTACATCAAAACCTACACATTTTCATTGTACACTCATAAAATGTACATCAAAACTTACACATTTTCATTGTACACTCATAAAATATACATCAAAACCTACACATTTTCATTGTACACTCATAAAATATACATCAAATCGTACACATTTTCATTGTACACTCATAAAATGTACATCAAAACTTACACATTTTCATTGTACACTCATAAAATGTACATCAAAACCTACACATTTTCATTGTACACTCATGAAATGTACATCAAAACCTACACATTTTCATTGTACACTCATAAAATGTACATCAAAACCTACACATTTTCATTGTACACTCATAAAATGTACATCAAAACCTACACATTTTCATTGTACACTCATAAAATGTACATCAAATCGTACACATTTTCATTGTACACTCATAAAATGTACATCAAAACTTACACATTTTCATTGTACACTCATAAAATGTACATCAAAAATTACACATTTTCATTGTAAACTTAGAAAATATACATCAAATCGTACACATTTTCATTGTACACTCATAAAATGTACATCAAAACTTACACATTCTCATTGTACACTCATAAAATATACATCAAAACCTACACATTTTCATTGTACACTCATGAAATGTACATCAAAACCTACACATTTTCATTGTACACTCATAAAATGTACATCAAAACCTACACATTTTCATTGTAAACTTAAAAAATATACATCAAAACCTACACATTTTCATTGTACACTCATAAAATGTACATCAAAACTTACACATTTTCATTGTAAACTTAGAAAATATACATCAAATCGTACACATTTTCATTGTACACTCACAAAATGCACATCAAAACTTACACATTTTCATTGTACACTCATAAAATGTACATCAAAACCTACACATTGTCATTGTAAACTTAGAAAATATACATCAAATCGTACACATTTTCATTGTACACTCATAAAATGTACATCAAAACTTACACATTTTCATTGTACACTCATAAAATGTACTTCAAAACCTACACATTTTCATTGTACGCTCATCAAATGTACATCAAAACCTACACATTTTCATTGTACACTCATGAAATGTACATCAAAACCTACACATTTTCATTGTAAACTTAAAAAATATACATCAAAACCTACACACTTTCATTGTACACTCATAAAATGTACATCAAAACTTACACATTTTCATTGTACACTCATAAAATGTACATCAAAACCTACACATTTTCATTGTAAACTTAGAAAATATACATCAAATCGTACACATTTTCATTGTACACTCATAAAATGTACATCAAAACTTACACATTTTCATTGTAAACTTAGAAAATATACATCAAATCGTACACATTTTCAATGTACACTCATAAAATGTACATCAAAGCTTACACATCTTCATTGTACACTCATAAAATATACATCAAAACCTACACATTTTCATTGTACACTCATGAAATGTACATCAAAATCTACACATTTTCATTGTACACTCATAAAATGTACATCAAAACCTACACATTTTCATTGTAAACTTAAAAAATATACATCAAAACTTACACATTTTCATTGTACACTCATAAAATGTACATCAAAACTTACACATTTTCATTGTAAACTTAGAAAATATACATCAAATCGTACACATTTTCATTGTACACTCATAAAATGCACATCAAAACTTACACATTTTCATTGTACACTCATAAAATGTACATCAAAACCTACACATTTTCATTGTTCACTCATAAAATATACATCAAATCGTACACATTTTCATTGTACACTCATAAAATGTACATCAAAACTTACACATTTTCATTGTACACTCATAAAATGTACATCAAAACCTACACATTTTCATTGTACTCTCATAAAATGTACATCAAAACCTACACATTTTCATTGTACACTCATGAAATGTACATCAAAACCTACACATTTTCATTGTACACTCATAAAATGTACATCAAAACCTACACATTTTCATTGTAAACTTAGAAAATATACATCAAATCGTACACATTTTCATTGTACACTCATAAAATGTACATCAAAACTTACACATTCTCATTGTACACTCATAAAATGTACATCAAAACCTACACATTTTCATTGTACACTCATGAAATGTACATCAAAACCTACACATTTTCATTGTACACTCATAAAATGTACATCAAAACTTACACATTTTCATTGTACACTCATAAAATGTACATCAAAACTTACACATTTTCATTGTACACTCATAAAATGTACATCAAAACTTACACATTTTCATTGTACACTCATGAAATGTACATCAAAACCTACACATTTTCATTGTACACTCATAAAATGTACATCAAAACCTACACATTTTCATTGTACACTCATGAAATGTACATCAAAACCTACACATTTTCATTGTACACTCATAAAATCTACATCAACACCTACACATTTTCATTGTACACTCATAAAATGTACATCAAAACCTACACATTTTCATTGTACACTCATGAAATGTACATCAGAACTTACACATTTACATTGTACACTCATAAAATCTACATCAAAACCTACACATTTTCATTGTACACTCATAAAATGTACATCAAAACCTACACATTTTCATTGTACACTCATAAAATCTACATCAAAACCTACACATTTTCATTGTACACTCATGAAATGTACATCAAAACCTACACATTTTCATTGTACACTCATAAAATCTACATCAAAACATACACATTTTCATTGTACACTCATAAAATGTACATCAAAACCTACACATTTTCATTGTACACTCAAGAAATGTACATCAAAACTTACACATTTTCATTGTACACTCATGAAATCTACATCAAAACTTACACATTTTCATTGTACACTCATAAAATCTACATCAAAACCTACACATTTTCATTGTACACTCATAAAATGTACATCAAAACCTACACATTTTCATTGTACACTCATAAAATGTACATCAAAACTTACACATTTTCATTGTAAACTTAGAAAATATACATCAAATCGTACACATTTTCATTGTACACTCATAAAATGTACATCAAAACTTACACATCTTCATTGTACACTCATAAAATATACAGCAAAACCTACACATTTTCATTGTACACTCATGAAATGTACATCAAAATCTACACATTTTCATTGTACACTCATAAAATGTACATCAAAACCTACACATTTTCATTGTAAACTTAAAAAATATACATCAAAACTTACACATTTTCATTGTACACTCATAAAATGTACATCAAAACTTACACATTTTCATTGTAAACTTAGAAAATATACATCAAATCGTACACATTTTCATTGTACACTCATAAAATGCACATCAAAACTTACACATTTTCATTGTACACTCATAAAATGTACATCAAAACCTACACATTTTCATTGTTCACTCATAAAATATACATCAAATCGTACACATTTTCATTGTACACTCATAAAATGTACATCAAAACTTACACATTTTCATTGTACACTCATAAAATGTACATCAAAACCTACACATTTTCATTGTACTCTCATAAAATGTACATCAAAACCTACACATTTTCATTGTACACTCATGAAATGTACATCAAAACCTACACATTTTCATTGTACACTCATAAAATGTACATCAAAACCTACACATTTTCATTGTAAACTTAGAAAATATACATCAAATCGTACACATTTTCATTGTACACTCATAAAATGTACATCAAAACTTACACATTCTCATTGTACACTCATAAAATGTACATCAAAACCTACACATTTTCATTGTACACTCATGAAATGTACATCAAAACCTACACATTTTCATTGTACACTCATAAAATGTACATCAAAACTTACACATTTTCATTGTACACTCATAAAATGTACATCAAAACTTACACATTTTCATTGTACACTCATAAAATGTACATCAAAACTTACACATTTTCATTGTACACTCATGAAATGTACATCAAAACCTACACATTTTCATTGTACACTCATAAAATGTACATCAAAACCTACACATTTTCATTGTACACTCATGAAATGTACATCAAAACCTACACATTATCATTGTACACTCATAAAATCTACATCAACACCTACACATTTTCATTGTACACTCATAAAATGTACATCAAAACCTACACATTTTCATTGTACACTCATGAAATGTACATCAGAACTTACACATTTTCATTGTACACTCATAAAATCTACATCAAAACCTACACATTTTCATTGTACACTCATAAAATGTACATCAAAACCTACACATTTTCATTGTACACTCATAAAATCTACATCAAAACCTACACATTTTCATTGTACACTCATGAAATGTACATCAAAACCTACACATTTTCATTGTACACTCATAAAATCTACATCAAAACATACACATTTTCATTGTACACTCATAAAATGTACATCAAAACCTACACATTTTCATTGTACACTCAAGAAATGTACATCAAAACTTACACATTTTCATTGTACACTCATGAAATCTACATCAAAACTTACACATTTTCATTGTACACTCATAAAATCTACATCAAAACCTACACATTTTCATTGTACACTCATAAAATGTACATCAAAACCTACACATTTTCATTGTACACTCATAAAATGTACATCAAAACCTACACATTTTCATTGTACACTCATAAAATGTACATCAAAACTTACACATTTTCATTGTACACTCATAAAATATACATCAAAACCTACACATTTTCATTGTTCACTCATAAAATATACATCAAATCGTACACATTTTCATTGTACACTCATAAAATGTACATCAAAACTTACACATTTTCATTGTACACTCATAAAATGTACATCAAAACCTACACATATTCATTGTACACTCATGAAATGTACATCAAAACCTACACATTTTCATTGTACACTCATAAAATGTACATCAAAACCTACACATTTTCATTGTACACTCATAAAATGTACATCAAAACCTACACATTTTCATTGTACACTCATAAAATGTACATCAAATCGTACACATTTTCATTGTACACTCATAAAATGTACATCAAAACTTACACATTTTCATTGTAAACTTAGAAAATATACATCAAATCGTACACATTTTCATTGTACACTCATAAAATGCACATCAAAACTTACACATTTTCATTGTACACTCATAAAATGTACATCAAAACCTACACATTTTCATTGTAAACTTAGAAAATATACATCAAATCGTACACATTTTCATTGTACACTCATAAAATGTACATCAAAACTTACACATTTTCATTGTACACTCATAAAATGTACATCAAAACCTACACATTTTCATTGTACACTCATGAAATGTACATCAAAACCTACACATTTTCATTGTACACTCATAAAATGTACATCAAAACCTACACATTTTCATTGTACACTCATAAAATGTACATCAAATCGTACACATTTTCATTGTCCACTCATGAAATGTACATCAAAACCTACACATTTTCATTGTACACTCATAAAATGTACATCAAAACCTACACATTTTCATTGTACACTCATAAAATGTACATCAAAACCTACACATTTTCATTGTACACTCATGAAATGTACATCAAAACCTACACATTTTCATTGTACACTCATAAAATGTACATCAAAACCTACACATTTTCATTGTACACTCATGAAATGTACATCAAAACCTACACATTTTCATTGTACACTCATAAAATGTACATCAAAACCTACACATTTTCATTGTACACTCATAAAATGTACATCAAAACCTACACATTTTCATTGTACACTCATAAAATGTACATCAAATCGTACACATTTTCATTGTACACTCATAAAATGTACATCAAAACTTACACATTTTCATTGTACACTCATAAAATGTACATCAAAAATTACACATTTTCATTGTAAACTTAGAAAATATACATCAAATCGTACACATTTTCATTGTACACTCATAAAATGTACATCAAAACTTACACATTCTCATTGTACACTCATAAAATATACATCAAAACCTACACATTTTCATTGTACACTCATGAAATGTACATCAAAACCTACACATTTTCATTGTACACTCATAAAATGTACATCAAAACCTACACATTTTCATTGTAAACTTAAAAAATATACATCAAAACCTACACATTTTCATTGTACACTCATAAAATGTACATCAAAACTTACACATTTTCATTGTAAACTTAGAAAATATACATCAAATCGTACACATTTTCATTGTACACTCACAAAATGCACATCAAAACTTACACATTTTCATTGTACACTCATAAAATGTACATCAAAACCTACACATTGTCATTGTAAACTTATAAAATATACATCAAATCGTACACATTTTCATTGTACACTCATAAAATGTACATCAAAACTTACACATTTTCATTGTACACTCATAAAATGTACTTCAAAACCTACACATTTTCATTGTACGCTCATCAAATGTACATCAAAACCTACACATTTTCATTGTACACTCATGAAATGTACATCAAAACCTACACATTTTCATTGTAAACTTAAAAAATATACATCAAAACCTACACACTTTCATTGTACACTCATAAAATGTACATCAAAACTTACACATTTTCATTGTACACTCATAAAATGTACATCAAAACCTACACATTTTCATTGTAAACTTAGAAAATATACATCAAATCGTACACATTTTCATTGTACACTCATAAAATGTACATCAAAACTTACACATTTTCATTGTAAACTTAGAAAATATACATCAAATCGTACACATTTTCATTGTACACTCATAAAATGTACATCAAAACTTACACATCTTCATTGTACACTCATAAAATATACATCAAAACCTACACATTTTCATTGTACACTCATGAAATGTACATCAAAATCTACACATTTTCATTGTACACTCATAAAATGTACATCAAAACCTACACATTTTCATTGTAAACTTAAAAAATATACATCAAAACTTACACATTTTCATTGTACACTCATAAAATGTACATCAAAACTTACACATTTTCATTGTAAACTTAGAAAATATACATCAAATCGTACACATTTTCATTGTACACTCATAAAATGCACATCAAAACTTACACATTTTCATTGTACACTCATAAAATGTACATCAAAACCTACACATTTTCATTGTTCACTCATAAAATATACATCAAATCGTACACATTTTCATTGTACACTCATAAAATGTACATCAAAACTTACACATTTTCATTGTACACTCATAAAATGTACATCAAAACCTACACATTTTCATTGTACTCTCATAAAATGTACATCAAAACCTACACATTTTCATTGTACACTCATGAAATGTACATCAAAACCTACACATTTTCATTGTACACTCATAAAATGTACATCAAAACCTACACATTTTCATTGTAAACTTAGAAAATATACATCAAATCGTACACATTTTCATTGTACACTCATAAAATGTACATCAAAACTTACACATTCTCATTGTACACTCATAAAATGTACATCAAAACCTACACATTTTCATTGTACACTCATGAAATGTACATCAAAACCTACACATTTTCATTGTACACTCATAAAATGTACATCAAAACTTACACATTTTCATTGTACACTCATAAAATGTACATCAAAACTTACACATTTTCATTGTACACTCATAAAATGTACATCAAAACTTACACATTTTCATTGTACACTCATGAAATGTACATCAAAACCTACACATTTTCATTGTACACTCATAAAATGTACATCAAAACCTACACATTTTCATTGTACACTCATGAAATGTACATCAAAACCTACACATTTTCATTGTACACTCATAAAATCTACATCAACACCTACACATTTTCATTGTACACTCATAAAATGTACATCAAAACCTACACATTTTCATTGTACACTCATGAAATGTACATCAGAACTTACACATTTTCATTGTACACTCATAAAATCTACATCAAAACCTACACATTTTCATTGTACACTCATAAAATGTACATCAAAACCTACACATTTTCATTGTACACTCATAAAATCTACATCAAAACCTACACATTTTCATTGTACACTCATGAAATGTACATCAAAACCTACACATTTTCATTGTACACTCATAAATCTACATCAAAACATACACATTTTCATTGTACACTCATAAAATGTACATCAAAACCTACACATTTTCATTGTACACTCAAGAAATGTACATCAAAACTTACACATTTTCATTGTACACTCATAAAATCTACATCAAAACTTACACATTTTCATTGTACACTCATAAAATCTACATCAAAACCTACACATTTTCATTGTACACTCATAAAATGTACATCAAAACCTACACATTTTCATTGTACACTCATAAAATGTACATCAAAACCTACACATTTTCATTGTACACTCATAAAATGTACATCAAAACTTACACATTTTCATTGTACACTCATAAAATATACATCAAAACCTACACATTTTCATTGTTCACTCATAAAATATACATCAAATCGTACACATTTTCATTGTACACTCATAAAATGTACATCAAAACTTACACATTTTCATTGTACACTCATAAAATGTACATCAAAACCTACACATTTTCATTGTACACTCATGAAATGTACATCAAAACCTACACATTTTCATTGTACACTCATAAAATGTACATCAAAACCTACACATTTTCATTGTACACTCATAAAATGTACATCAAAACCTACACATTTTCATTGTACACTCATAAAATGTACATCAAATCGTACACATTTTCATTGTACACTCATAAAATGTACATCAAAACTTACACATTTTCATTGTAAACTTAGAAAATATACATCAAATCGTACACATTTTCATTGTACACTCATAAAATGCACATCAAAACTTACACATTTTCATTGTACACTCATAAAATGTACATCAAAACCTACACATTTTCATTGTAAACTTAGAAAATATACATCAAATCGTACACATTTTCATTGTACACTCATAAAATGTACATCAAAACTTACACATTTTCATTGTACACTCATAAAATGTACATCAAAACCTACACATTTTCATTGTACACTCATGAAATGTACATCAAAACCTACACATTTTCATTGTACACTCATAAAATGTACATCAAAACCTACACATTTTCATTGTACACTCATAAAATGTACATCAAATCGTACACATTTTCATTGTCCACTCATGAAATGTACATCAAAACCTACACATTTTCATTGTACACTCATAAAATGTACATCAAAACCTACACATTTTCATTGTACACTCATAAAATGTACATCAAAACCTACACATTTTCATTGTACACTCATGAAATGTACATCAAAACCTACACATTTTCATTGTACACTCATAAAATGTACATCAAAACCTACACATTTTCATTGTACACTCATGAAATGTACATCAAAACCTACACATTTTCATTGTACACTCATGAAATGTACATCAAAACCTACACATTTTCATTGTACACTCATAAAATGTACATCAAAACTTACACATTTTCATTGTACACTCATAAAATGTACATCAAAACTTACACATTTTCATTGTACACTCATAAAATGTACATCAAAACCTACACATTTTCATTGTACACTCATGAAATGTACATCAAAACCTACACATTTTCATTGTACACTCATAAAATGTACATCAAAACCTACACATTTTCATTGTACACTCATGAAATGTACATCAAAACCTACACATTTTCATTGTACACTCATAATATCTACATCAACACCTACACATTTTCATTGTACACTCATAAAATGTACATCAAAACCTACACATTTTCATTGTACACTCATGAAATGTACATCAAAACTTACACATTTTCATTGTACACTCATAAAATCTACATCAAAACCTACACATTTTCATTGTACACTCATAAAATGTACATCAAAACCTACAGATTTTCATTGTACACTCATAAAATCTACATCAAAACCTACACATTTTCATTGTACACTCATGAAATGTACATCACAACCTACACATTTTCATTGTACACTCATAAAATCTACATCAAAACCTACACATTTTCATTGTACACTCATAAAATGTACATCAAAACCTACACATTTTCATTGTACACTCATGAAATGTACATCAATACTTACACATTTTCATTGTACACTCATAAAGTCTACATCAAAACTTACTCATTTTCATTGTACACTCATAAAATCTACATCAAAACCTACACATTTTCATTGTACACTCATAAAATGTACATCAAAACCTACACATTTTCATTGTACACTCATAAAATGTACATCAAAACCTACACATTTTCATTGTACACTCATAAAATGTACATCAAAACTTACACATTTTCATTGTACACTCATAAAATCTACATCAAAACCTACACATTTTCATTGTACACTCATAAAATATACATCAAATCGTACACATTTTCATTGTACACTCATAAAATGTACATCAAAACTTACACATTTTCATTGTACACTCATAAGATGTACATCAAAACCTACACATTTACATTGTACACTCATGAAATGTACATCAAAACCTACACATTTTCATTGTACACTCATAAAATGTACATCAAAACCTACACATTTTCATTGTACACTCATAAAATGTACATCAAAACCTACACATTTTCATTGTACACTTATAAAATGTACATCAAATCGTACACATTTTCATTGTACACTCATAAAATGTACATCAAAACTTACACATTTTCATTGTACACTCATAAAATGTACATCAAAACCTACACATTTTCATTGTACACTCATGAAATGTACATCAAAACCTACACATTTTCATTGTACACTCATAAAATGTACATCAAAACCTACACATTTTCATTGTACACTCATAAAATGTACATCAAATCGTACACATTTTCATTGTACACTCATGAAATGTACATCAAAACCTACACATTTTCATTGTACACTCATAAAATGTACATCAAAACCTACACATTTTCATTGTACACTCATAAAATGTACATCAAAACCTACACATTTTCATTGTACACTCATGAAATGTACATCAAAACCTACACATTTTCATTGTACACTCATAAAATGTACATCAAAACCTACACATTTTCATTGTACACTCATGAAATGTACATCAAAACCTACACATTTTCATTGTACACTCATGAAATGTACATCAAAACCTACACATTTTCATTGTACACTCATAAAATGTACATCAAAACTTACACATTTTCATTGTACACTCATAAAATGTACATCAAAACTTACACATTTTCATTGTACACTCATAAAATGTACATCAAAACCTACACATTTTCATTGTACACTCATGAAATGTACATCAAAACCTACACATTTTCATTGTACACTCATAAAATGTACATCAAAACCTACACATTTTCATTGTACACTCATGAAATGTACATCAAAACCTACACATTTTCATTGTACACTCATAATATCTACATCAACACCTACACATTTTCATTGTACACTCATAAAATGTACATCAAAACCTACACATTTTCATTGTACACTCATGAAATGTACATCAAAACCTACACATTTTCATTGTACACTCATAAAATGTACATCAAAACTTTCACATTTTCATTGTACACTCATAAAATGTACATCAAAACCTACACATTTTCATTGTACACTCATAAAATATACATCAAAACTTACACATTTTCATTGTACACTCATGAAATGTACATCAAAACCTACACATTTTCATTGTACACTCATAAAATCTACATCAAAACCTACAAATTTTCATTGTACACTCATAAAATGTACATCAAAACCTACACATTTTCATTGTACACTCATGAAATGTGCATCAAAACCTACACATTTTCATTGTACACTCATAAAATGTACTTCAAAACCTACACATTTTCATTGTACACTCATAAAATGTACATCAAAACCTACACATTTTCATTGTACACTCATAAAATGTACATCAAAAACTACACATTTTCATTGTACACTTAAGAAATGTACATAAAAACTACACATTTTCATTGTACGCTCAAGAAATGTACATAAAAACTTACCCATTTTCATTGTATATACAAGAAATGTACTTCAAAAACTACACATTTTCAGTGTACACTCAAGAAATATACATAAAAAACTACACATTTTCATTGTAAATACAAGAAATGTACATAAAAAGCTACACATTTTCATTGTACCCTCAAGAAATGTACATAAAAACTACACATTTTCATTGTATATACAAGAAATGTACATAAAAAACTACACATTTTCAGTGTACACTCAAGAAATATACATAAAAAACTACACATTTTCATTGTAAATACAAGAAATGTACATAAAAAGCTACACATTTTCATTGTACACTCAAGAAATGTACATAAAAACTACACATTTGCATTGTACATACAAGAAATGTACATCAAAACATACACATTTTCATTGTATATACAAGAAATGTACATCAAAAACTACACATTTTCATTGTATATACAAGAAATGTACATAAAAAACTACACATTTTCAGTGTACACTCAAGAAATATACATAAAAAGCTACACATTTTCATTCTTCACTCAAGAGATGTACATCAAAAACTACACATTTTCATTGTATATACAAGAAATGTACATCAAAACATACACATTTTCATTGTATATACAAGAAATGTACATCAAAAACTACACATTTTCATTGTATATACAAGAAATGTACATAAAAAACTACACATTTTCAGTGTACACTCAAGAAATATACATAAAAAGCAACACATTTTCATTGTACACTCAAGAGATGTACATCAAAAACTACACATTTTCATTGTATATACAGGAAATGTACATAAAAAACTACACATTTTCAGTGTACACTCAAGAAATATACATAAAAAGCTACACATTTTCATTGTACACTCAAGAGATGTACATCAAAAACTACACATTTTCATTGTATATACAAGAAATGTACATCAAAACATACACATTTTCATTGTATATACAAGAAATGTACATCAAAAGCTACACATTTTCATTGTATATACAAGAAATGTACATAAAAAACTACACATTTTCAGTGTACACTCAAGAAATATACATAAAAAACTGCACATTTTCATTGTCAATACAAGAAATGTACATAAAAAGCTACACATTTTCATTGTACACTCAAGAAATGTACATAAAAACTACACATTTTCATTGTATATACCAGAAATGTACATAAAAAACTACACATTTTCATTGTATATACAAGAAATGTACATCAAAACATACACGTTTTCATTGTATATACAAGAAATATACATAAAAAGCTACACATTTTCATTGTAAATACAAGAAATGTACATAAAAAACTACACATTTTCATTGAATATACAAGAAATGTACATCAAAACATACACATTTTCAGTGTACACTCAAGAAATATACATAAAAAACTACACATTTTCATTGTAAATACAAGAAATGTACATAAAAAACTACACATTTTCAGTGTACACTCAAGAAATATACATAAAAAACTACACATTTTCATTGTAAATACAAGAAATGTACATAAAAAACTACACACTTTCATTGTATATACAAGAAATGTACATAAAAAACTACACATTTTCAGTGTACACTCAAGAAATATACATAAAAAACTACACATTTTCATTGTAAATACAAGAAATGTACATAAAAAACTACACATTTTCAGTGTACACTCGAGAAATGTACATAAAAACTTACCCATTTTCATTGTATATGCAACAAATGTACATAAAAAACTACACATTTTCATTGTATATACAAGAAATGTACTTCAAAAACTACACATTTTCAGTGTACACTCAAGAAATGTACATAAAAACTTACCCATTTTCATTGTATATACAAGAAACGTACATAAAAAACTACACATTTTCAGTGTACACTCAAGAAATATACATAAAAACTACACATTTTCATTGTACACTCAAGAAATGTACATAAAAACTATATATTTTCATTGAATATACAAGAAATGTACATCAAAACATACACATTTTCATTGTATATACAAGAAATGTACATCAAAAACTACACATTTTCAGTGTATATACAAGAAATGTACATAAAAAACTACACATTTTCAGTGTACACTCAAGAAATATACATAAAAAACTACACATTTTCATTGTAAATACAAGAAATGTACATAAAAAACTACACATTTTCTGTGTACACTCAAGAAATGTACATAAAAAAGCTACACATTTTCATTGTACACTCAAGAAATGTACATAAAAACTACACATTTTCATTGTATATACAAGAAATGTACATCAAAACATACACATTTTCATTGTATATACAAGAAATGTACATAAAAAACTACACATTTTCAGTGTATATACAAGAAATGTACATAAAAAACTACACATTTTCAGTGTACACTCAAGAAATATACATAAAAAACTACACATTTTCATTGTAAATACAAGAAATGTACATAAAAAAACTACACATTTTCATTGTACACTCAAGAAATATACATAAAAAACTACACATTTTCATTTTATATACAAGAAATGTACAAAAAAAACTACACATTTTCATTGTATATACAAGAAATGTACATCAAAAACTACACATTTTCAGTGTACACTCAAGAAATATACATAAAAAACTACACATTTTCATTGTAAATACAAGAAATGTACATAAAAAGCTACACATTTTCATTGTACACTCAAGAGATGTACATCAAAAACTACACATTTTCATTGTATATACAAGAAATGTACATCAAAAACTACACATTTTCAGTGTACACTCAAGAAATATACATAAAAAACTACACATTTTCATTGTAAATACAAGAAATGTACATAAAAAGCTACACACTTTCATTGTACACTCAAGAGATGTACTTCAAAAACTACACATTTTCATTGTATATACAAGAAATGTACATAAAAAACTACACATTTTCAGTGTACACTCAAGAAATATACATAAAAAACTACACATTTTCATTGTAAATACAAGAAATGCACATAAAAAGCTACACATTTTCATTGTACACTCAAGAAATATACATCAAAAGCTACACATTTTCATTGTATATACATGAAATGTACTTCAAAAACTACACATTTTCATTGTATATACAAGAAATGTACATAAAAAACTACACATTTTCAGTGTACACTCAAGAAATATACATAAAAAACTACACATTTTCATTGTAAATACAAGAAATGTACATAAAAAGCTACACATTTTCAGTGTACACTCAAGAAATATCATAAAAAACTACACATTTTCATTGTAAATACAAGAAATGTACACAAAAAGCTACACATTTTCATTGTACACTCAAGAAATGTACATCAAAAACTACACATTTTCATTGTACACTCAAGAAATATACATAAACAACTACACATTTTCATTGTAAATACAAGAAATGTACATAAAAAGCTACACATTTTCATTGTACACTCAAGAAATGTACATAAAAACTACCCATTTTCATTGTACACTCAAGAAATTTACATAAAAACTACACATTTTCATTGTACACTCAAGAGATGTACATCAAAAACTACACATTTTCAGTGTACACTCAAGAAATGTACATCAAAAACTACACATTTTCATTGTAAATACAAGAAATGTACTTCAAAACATACACATTTTCATTGTATATACAAAAAAAGTACATAAAAAACTACACATTTTCAGTGTATATACAAGAAATGTACATAAAAAACTACACATTTTCAGTGTACACTCAAGAAATATACATAAAAAACTACACATTTTCATTGTAAATACAAGAAATGTACATAAAAAGCTACACATTTTCATTGTAAATACAAGAAATGTACATAAAAAGCTACACATTTTCATTGTACACTCAAGAAATGTACATCAAAAACTACACATTTTCATTGTACACTCAAGAAATATACATAAACAACTACACATTTTCATTGTAAATACAAGAAATGTACATAAAAAGCTACACATTTTCATTGTACACTCAAGAAATGTACATAAAAACTACCCATTTTCATTGTACACTCAAGAAATTTACATAAAAACTACACATTTTCATTGTACACTCAAGAGATGTACATCAAAAACTAAACATTTTCATTGTACACTCAAGAAATGTACATAAAAAACTACACATTTTCAGTGTACACTCAAGAAATATACATAAAAAACTACACATTTTCATTGTAAATACAAGAAATGTACATAAAAAACTACACATTTTCAGTGTATATACAAGAAATGTACATAAAAAACTACACATTTTCAGTGTACACTCAAGAAATATACATAAAAAACTACACATTTTCATTGTAAATACAAGAAATGTACATAAAAAAACTACACATTTTCATTGTACACTCAAGAAATATACATAAAAAACTACACATTTTCATTTTATATACAAGAAATGTACATAAAAAACTACACATTTTCATTGTATATACAAGAAATGTACATCAAAAACTACACATTTTCAGTGCACACTCAAGAAATATACATAAAAAACTACACATTTTCATTGTAAATACAAGAAATGTACATAAAAAGCTACACATTTTCATTGTACACTCAAGAGATGTACTTCAAAAACTACACATTTTCATTGTATATACAAGAAATGTACATAAAAAACTACACATTTTCAGTGTACACTCAAGAAATGTACATAAAAAACTACACATTTTCATTGTAAATACAAGAAATGCACATAAAAAGCTACATATTTTCATTGTACACTCAAGAAATATACATCAAAAGCTACACATTTTCATTGTATATACATGAAATGTACTTCAAAAACTACACATTTTCATTGTATATACAAGAAATGTACATAAAAAACTACACATTTTCAGTGTACACTCAAGAAATATACATAAAAAACTACACATTTTCATTGTAAATACAAGAAATGTACATCAAAACATACACATTTTCATTGTACACTCAAGAAATATACATAAAAAACTACACATTTTCATTGTAAATAGAAGAAATGTACATAAAAAGCTACACATTTTAATTGTAAATACAAGAAATGTACATAAAAAGCTACACATTTTCATTGTACACTCAAGAAATGTACATAAAAACTACCCATTTTCATTGTACACTCAAGAAATTTACATAAAAACTACACATTTTCATTGTACACTCAAGAGATGTACATCAAAAACTAAACATTTTCATTGTACACTCAAGAAATGTACATAAAAAACTACACATTTTCAGTGTACACTCAAGAAATATACATAAAAAACTACACATTTTCATTGTAAATACAAGAAATGTACATAAAAAACTACACATTTTCAGTGTATATACAAGAAATGTACATCAAAACATACACATTTTCAGTGTACACTCAAGAAATATACATAAAAAACTACACATTTTCATTGTAAATACAAGAAATGTACATAAAAAACTACACATTTTCAGTGTACACTCAAGAAATATACATAAAAAACTACACATTTTCATTGTAAATACAAGAAATGTACATAAAAAACTACACACTTTCATTGTATATACAAGAAATGTACATAAAAAACTACACATTTTCAGTGTACACTCAAGAAATATACATAAAAAACTACACATTTTCATTGTAAATACAAGAAATGTACATAAAAAACTACACATTTTCAGTGTACACTCGAGAAATGTACATAAAAACTTACCCATTTTCATTGTATATGCAACAAATGTACATAAAAAACTACACATTTTCATTGTATATACAAGAAATGTACTTCAAAAACTACACATTTTCAGTGTACACTCAAGAAATGTACATAAAAACTTACCCATTTTCATTGTTTAACCCTTTCTGACCTGAATTATTTTGTGCCAATGAAAAAAATATTTCTGTAGCTCTATCTTGTCTTTATAACTCAGAAAAGGAGAAAATACAAAAATTTTTATAAAATTCAATTTCAATATATCAAATTTGAAATGATTCCATTTGGCATCATTGGGACATCAACAAGGGTCAAAGAAAACCATACATAACACATTAACATGTTTTATCAAACTATGATTTTAGCTCTTAGTTATACAGATGAAAAAAACTACTTAATGAACATACAAAATATGTTTTAAACTGTTCTAGTTCTGTCTTTTGCAGTAACAATTCACACAATAACATACACAATATTCATTCGATGTGGAATGCTCTAAAGCAATTCTTGTCCTTATTGAGATACAGGGCAACATTGCACTTGCCACATTTTGTTCTTGAATAGCTCTTGATGCACATTTTGCACCTGGACTTGTCACAAATATATTCTGGCCAGTGGCCCACACCATCATATAGCACATCAGGAACTGGATGTGCAGATTTGAACCTTCTTTTTGGTGGTGTTGTTTGTGGAGAGTCTGAAGATGGGCGTCCTCTTTTTCTTGTATGAGTAGTTCCTTTCTTCAGAAGTGCAGCAGCAATGTCACACAAAATCAATCAGTGGCTGATGCTTCACTTGTTTTTGCTTTTTTTTTTTTTCAAGAAGTTGCTTCTAAGCGAGTCCACAAACGGCCTAATTTTGAAAAGTTTATCATATTTCTTATGCTCCCTTGGAACCATGTCGTCATTGTTATTTAGATGAAAATAATTTCTTAATTTGCAGAACCTATCACATGACATTGTATCTGTAATTGGAACATATCTAGTAGAAAATCAGCCCAGTACATCCTATAACTGGGCATCTGTATAACTCCAGTTAGGATGTGCATTCCAATAAATTGGCGCACTTCTGTCAAGCATGTATCGCATGACTTTCCTGTTTTTTGTGTAGAATATAAATTGGTCTGATAAACCAAATTTTCAAAGATGTCATTATCAATGAAGTTTTCAAAGTAGCTTAAAGGAGTCATATTTTCTGTGGGGCCAGAAAATGCAGTATTGCAAGGTACATCAATTTCTTCCATATTTTTGTGGCGCCAAAGCAAAGTCTTGACTTGTTTTGTTGATGTTTCGCCTGTATTTTTCCGCTGAAGGCGTACACTGAGTGATATGTCATCATCATCTGTATAAATACCTGAATTTCGGTGAATTTCCACAGGCATGCTGAAACAATCTAGTGTCAAGACTTCTCCTGTACTTGTTTTGGTGTCTAAGACAGTTTGAACCAAGGTATCAGCATTTGTAGTACTCTCGAGGCCAGTTTTGGTGGCAATATCCTCATCCTCTGAATCCATTGGAAATTCATCCTCCACATCGGATAAGTCACCCTCTAACAGCAATAGAATTTCTTCAGTTGTCAGTCCCTTCTGCATTGCCTATGTAAAAAAAAAAAGAAGAAGAAAAAAAAAAAAAATCTCACATTTAGTACCTTGAAATTAATTGAGCTATATTATTATTTATTCACACAATTATTGCCTAAACCAGTTAACAGTTAAGATCTTACTATAAGATAAATAACTATAGTTATTGCAATAGCAAAATTTATAACTACAAAGAACTTCAGTGAAACTGATGCCACTAAACACTTCATTGTAAGCTACTATGCGCGCGTCCCAATGATGCCAAATGGACTCATTGTAAGTTCGCGCCAAATTTTTAGGTTAGGAGTTTATTTATGATTAACCAGAACATCTAATGTTACTACTGAATAATGAAAGAACTTATATGAATGCTCAATTACAATAAGAACACATCTTACTTACGTATAACTATTATATGAAGTTATATGTCTACGGGTCCTGGCACACCATGCATATACTCATGGACAAAAGGAGATTCTCACACACAGCTGTATATAAGATGGCTTTGGAAGCTGCTGCAATCTGGCAGCAGAGTATCAAACTATAACACGCGATGTCATTTGGAGTCGTCAGGCATAAAGGATGCGTTTCACAAGCTAGGGAAGTTTATGATTCCAAATGGAATCACCAGGGCAGAAAGGGATATACAAGAAACGTACATAAAAAACTACACATTTTCAGTGTACACTCAAGAAATATACATAAAAACTACACATTTTCATTGTACACTCAAGAAATGTACATAAAAACTATATATTTTCATTGAATATACAAGAAATGTACATCAAAACATACACATTTTCATTGTATATACAAGAAATGTACATCAAAAACTACACATTTTCAGTGTATATACAAGAAATGTACATAAAAAACTACACATTTTCAGTGTACACTCAAGAAATATACATAAAAAACTACACATTTTCATTGTAAATACAAGAAATGTACATAAAAAACTACACATTTTCTGTGTACACTCAAGAAATGTACATAAAAAAGCTACACATTTTCATTGTACACTCAAGAAATGTACATAAAAGCTACACATTTTCATTGTATATACAAGAAATGTACATCAAAACATACACATTTTCATTGTATATACAAGAAATGTACATAAAAAACTACACATTTTCAGTGTATATACAAGAAATGTACATAAAAAGCTACACATTTTCAGTGTACACTCAAGAAATATACATAAAAAACTACACATTTTCATTGTAAATACAAGAAATGTACATAAAAAAACTACACATTTTCATTGTACACTCAAGAAATATACATAAAAAACTACACATTTTCATTTTATATACAAGAAATGTACAAAAAAAACTACACATTTTCATTGTATATACAAGAAATGTACATCAAAAACTACACATTTTCAGTGTACACTCAAGAAATATACATAAAAAACTACACATTTTCATTGTAAATACAAGAAATGTACATGAAAAGCTACACATTTTCATTGTACACTCAAGAGATGTACATCAAAAACTACACATTTTCATTGTATATACAAGAAATGTACATCAAAAACTACACATTTTCAGTGTACACTCAAGAAATATACATAAAAAACTACACATTTTCATTGTAAATACAAGAAATGTACATAAAAAGCTACACATTTTCATTGTACACTCAAGAGATGTACTTCAAAAACTACACATTTTCATTGTATATACAAGAAATGTACATAAAAAACTACACATTTTCAGTGTACACTCAAGAAATATACATAAAAAACTACACATTTTCATTGTAAATACAAGAAATGCACATAAAAAGCTACACATTTTCATTGTACACTCAAGAAATATACATCAAAAGCTACACATTTTCATTGTATATACATGAAATGTACTTCAAAAACTACACATTTTCATTGTATATACAAGAAATGTACATAAAAAACTACACATTTTCAGTGTACACTCAAGAAATATACATAAAAAACTACACATTTTCATTGTAAATACAAGAAATGTACATAAAAAGCTACACATTTTCAGTGTACACTCAAGAAATATCATAAAAAACTACACATTTTCATTGTAAATACAAGAAATGTACACAAAAAGCTACACATTTTCATTGTACACTCAAGAAATGTACATCAAAAACTACACATTTTCATTGTACACTCAAGAAATATACATAAACAACTACACATTTTCATTGTAAATACAAGAAATGTACATAAAAAGCTACACATTTTCATTGTACACTCAAGAAATGTACATAAAAACTACCCATTTTCATTGTACACTCAAGAAATTTACATAAAAACTACACATTTTCATTGTACACTCAAGAGATGTACATCAAAAACTACACATTTTCAGTGTACACTCAAGAAATGTACATCAAAAACTACACATTTTCATTGTAAATACAAGAAATGTACTTCAAAACATACACATTTTCATTGTATATACAAAAAAAGTACATAAAAAACTACACATTTTCAGTGTATATACAAGAAATGTACATAAAAAACTACACATTTTCAGTGTACACTCAAGAAATATACATAAAAAACTACACATTTTCATTGTAAATACAAGAAATGTACATAAAAAGCTACACATTTTCATTGTAAATACAAGAAATGTACATAAAAAGCTACACATTTTCATTGTACACTCAAGAAATGTACATCAAAAACTACACATTTTCATTGTACACTCAAGAAATATACATAAACAACTACACATTTTCATTGTAAATACAAGAAATGTACATAAAAAGCTACACATTTTCATTGTACACTCAAGAAATGTACATAAAAACTACCCATTTTCATTGTACACTCAAGAAATTTACATAAAAACTACACATTTTCATTGTACACTCAAGAGATGTACATCAAAAACTAAACATTTTCATTGTACACTCAAGAAATGTACATAAAAAACTACACATTTTCAGTGTACACTCAAGAAATATACATAAAAAACTACACATTTTCATTGTAAATACAAGAAATGTACATAAAAAACTACACATTTTCAGTGTATATACAAGAAATGTACATAAAAAACTACACATTTTCAGTGTACACTCAAGAAATATACATAAAAAACTACACATTTTCATTGTAAATACAAGAAATGTACATAAAAAAACTACACATTTTCATTGTACACTCAAGAAATATACATAAAAAACTACACATTTTCATTTTATATACAAGAAATGTACATAAAAAACTACACATTTTCATTGTATATACAAGAAATGTACATCAAAAACTACACATTTTCAGTGCACACTCAAGAAATATACATAAAAAACTACACATTTTCATTGTAAATACAAGAAATGTACATAAAAAGCTACACATTTTCATTGTACACTCAAGAGATGTACTTCAAAAACTACACATTTTCATTGTATATACAAGAAATGTACATAAAAAACTACACATTTTCAGTGTACACTCAAGAAATGTACATAAAAAACTACACATTTTCATTGTAAATACAAGAAATGCACATAAAAAGCTACATATTTTCATTGTACACTCAAGAAATATACATCAAAAGCTACACATTTTCATTGTATATACATGAAATGTACTTCAAAAACTACACATTTTCTTTGTATATACAAGAAATGTACATAAAAAACTACACATTTTCAGTGTACACTCAAGAAATATACATAAAAAACTACACATTTTCATTGTAAATACAAGAAATGTACATAAAAAGCTACACATTTTCATTGTACACTCAAGAAATATACATAAAAAACTACACATTTTCATTGTAAATAGAAGAAATGTACATAAAAAGCTACACATTTTAATTGTAAATACAAGAAATGTACATAAAAAGCTACACATTTACATTGTACACTCAAGAAATGTACATCAAAAACTACACATTTTCATTGTACACTCAAGAAATATACATAAACAACTACACATTTTCATTGTAAATACAAGAAATGTACATAAAAAGCTACACATTTTCATTGTACACTCAAGAAACGTACATAAAAACTACCCATTTTCATTGTACACTCAAGAAATTTACATAAAACCTACACATTTTCATTGTACACTCAAGAGATGTACATCAAAAACTACACATTTTCAGTGTACACTCAAGAAATGTACATAAAAAACTACACATTTTCATTGTAAATACAAGAAATGTACTTCAAAACATACACATTTTCATTGTATATACAAGAAATCTACATAAAAAACTACACATTTTCAGTGTATATACAAGAAATGTACATAAAAAACCACACATTTTCAGTGTACACTCAAGAAATATACATAAAAAACTACACATTTTCATTGTAAATACAAGAAATGTACATAAAAAGCTACACATTTTCATTGTAAATAAAAGAAATGTACATAAAAAGCTACACATCTTCATTGTACACTCAAGAAGTGTACATCAAAAACTACACATTTTCATTGTACACTCAAGAAATATACATAAACAACTACACATTTTCATTGTAAATACAAGAAATGTACATAAAAAGCTACACATTTTCATTGTACACTCAAGAAATGTACATAAAAACTACCCATTTTCATTGTCCACCAAGAAATTTACATAAAAACTACACATTTTCATTGTACACTCAAGAGATGTACATCAAAAACTACACATTTTCATTGTACACTCAAGAAATGTACATAAAAAACTACACATTTTCAGTGTACACTCAAGAAATATACATAAAAAACTACACATTTTCATTGTAAATACAAGAAATGTACATAAAAAGCTACACATTTTCATTGTAAATACAAGAAATGTACATAAAAAGCTACACATTTTCATTGTACACTCAAGAAATGTACATCAAAAACTACACATCTTCATTGTACACTCAAGAAATATACATAAAAAACTACACATTTTCATTGTAAATACAAGAAATGTACATAAAAACTACACATTTTGATTGTACACTCAAGAAATGTACATCAAAACATACACATTTTCATTGTACACTCAAGAGATGTACATCAAAAACTACACATTTTCAGTGTACACTCAAGAAATGTACATAAAAACTACACATTTTCATTGTACACTCAAGAAATGTACATAAAAACTACACATTTTCATTGTACACTCAAGAAATGTACATAAAAACTACACATTTTCATTGTGCACTCAAGAAATGTACATCAAAAGCTACACATTTTCGTTGTAAATACAAGAAATGTACATAAAAAGCTACACATTTTCATTGTAAATACAAGAAATGTACATAAAAGGCTACACATTTTCATTGTAAATACAAGAAATGTACATAAAAACTACACATTTTCATTGTACACTCAAGAAATGTACATAAAAAGCTACACATTTTCATTGTAAATACAAGAAATGTACATAAAAAGCTACACATCTTCATTGTAAATACAAGAAATGTACATAAAAAGCTACACATTTTCATTGTAAATACAAGAAATGTACATAAAAACTACACATTTTCATTGTACACTCAAGAGATGTACATAAAAAACTACACATTTTCATTGTAAATACAAGAAATATACATAAAAAAACTACACATTTCCATTGTAAATACAAGAAATGTACATAAAAAGCTACACATTTTCATTGTACACTCAAGAGATGTACATCAAAAACTACACATTTTCATTGTAAATACAAGAAATGTACATAAAAAGCTACACATTTTCATTGTACACTCAAGAGATGTACATCAAAAACTACACATTTTCATTGTAAATACAAGAAATGTACATAAAAAGCTACACATTTTCATTGTACACTCAAGAGATGTACATCAAAAACTACACATTTTCATTGTAAATACAAGAAATGTACATAAAAACTACACATTTTCATTGTACACTCAAGAAATGTACATAAAAGCTACACATTTTCATTGTAAATACAAGAAATGTACATAAAAAGCTACACATTTTCATTGTAAATACAAGAAATGTACATAAAAAGCTACACATTTTCATTGTAAATACAAGAAATGTACCTAAAAACTACACATTTTCATTGTACACTCAAGAGATGTACATCAAAAACTACACATTTTCATTGTAAATACAAGAAATATACATAAAAAACTACACATTTTCATTGTAAATACAAGAAATGTACATAAAAAGCTACACATTTTCATTGTACACTCAAGAGATGTACATCAAAAACTACACATTTTCATTGTAAATACAAGAAATGTACATAAAAAGCTACACATTTTCATTGTACACTCAAGAGATGTACATCAAAAACTACACATTTTCATTTTAAATACAAGAAATGTACATAGAAAAGTACACATTTTCATTGTACACTCAAGAGATGTACATCAAAAACTACACATTTTCATTGTAAATACAAGAAATGTACATAAAAAAGCTACACATTTTCATTGTACACTCAAGAGATGTACATCAAAAACTACACATTTTCAGTGTACACTCAAGAAATATACATAAAAAACTACACATTTTCATTGTAAATACAAGAAATGTACATAAAATAGTACACATTTTCATTGTACACTCAAGAAATGTACATAAAAACTACACATTTTCATTGTACACTCAAGAGATGTACATCAAAAACTACACATTTTCATTGTATATAAAAGAAATGTACATAAAAAACTACACATTTTCAGTGTACACTCAAGAAATATACATAAAGAACTACACATTTTCATTGTACACTCAAGAAATATATATAAAAAACTACACATTTTCATTGTAAATACAAGAAATGTACATAAAAAAGTACACATTTTCATTGTACACTCAAGAGATGTACATCAAAAACTACACATTTTCATTGTAAATACAAGTAATGTACATCAAAAACTACACATTTTCATTGTAAATACAAGAAATGTACATCAAAAACTACACATTTTCATTGTAAATACAAGAAATGTACTTCAAAAACTACACATTTTCAGTGTACACTCAAGTAATGTACATAAAAACTACACATTTTCATTGTAAATACAAGAAATGTACATAAAAAAGCTACACATTTTCATTGTACACTCAAGAGATGTACATCAAAAACTACACATTTTCAGTGTACACTCAAGAAATATACATAAAAAACTACACATTTTCATTGTAAATACAAGAAATGTACATAAAATAGTACACATTTTCATTGTACACTCAAGAAATGTACATAAAAACTACACATTTTCATTGTACACTCAAGAGATGTACATCAAAAACTACACATTTTCATTGTAAATACAAGAAATGCACATAAAAAGCTACACATTTTCATTGTACACTCAAGAAATATACATCAAAAGCTACACATTTTCATTGTATATACATGAAGTGTACTTCAAAAACTACACATTTTCATTGTATATACAAGAAATGTACAGAAAAAACTACACATTTTCAGTGTACACTCAAGAAATATACATAAAAAACTACACATTTTCATTGTAAATACAAGAAATGTACATAAAAAGCTACACATTTTCATTGTACACTCAAGAAATATACATAAAAAACTACACATTTTCATTGTAAATAGAAGAAATGTACATAAAAAGCTACACATTTTCATTGTAAATACAAGAAATGTACATAAAAAGCTACACATTTTCATTGTACACTCAAGAAATGTACATCAAAAACTACACATTTTCATTGTACACTCAAGAAATATACATAAACAACTACACATTTTCATTGTAAATACAAGAAATGTACATAAAAAGCTACACATTTTCATTGTACACTCAAGAAACGTACATAAAAACTACCCATTTTCATTGTACACTCAAGAAATTTACATAAAAACTACACATTTTCATTGTACACTCAAGAGATGTACATCAAAAACTACACATTTTCAGTGTACACTCAAGAAATGTACATAAAAAACTACACATTTTCATTGTAAATACAAGAAATGTACTTCAAAACATACACATTTTCATTGTATATACAAGAAATGTACATAAAAAACTACACATTTTCAGTGTATATACAAGAAATGTACATAAAAAACCACACATTTTCAGTGTACACTCAAGAAATATACATAAAAAACTACACATTTTCATTGTAAATACAAGAAATGTACATAAAAAGCTACACATTTTCATTGTAAATAAAAGAAATGTACATAAAAAGCTACACATCTTCATTGTACACTCAAGAAATGTACATCAAAAACTACACATTTTCATTGTACACTCAAGAAATATACATAAACAACTACACATTTTCATTGTAAATACAAGAAATGTACATAAAAAGCTACACATTTTCATTGTACACTCAAGAAATGTACATAAAAACTACCCATTTTCATTGTCCACCAAGAAATTTACATAAAAACTACACATTTTCATTGTACACTCAAGAGATGTACATCAAAAACTACACATTTTCATTGTACACTCAAGAAATGTACATAAAAAACTACACATTTTCAGTGTACACTCAAGAAATATACATAAAAAACTACACATTTTCATTGTAAATACAAGAAATGTACATAAAAAGCTACACATTTTCATTGTAAATACAAGAAATGTACATAAAAAGCTACACATTTTCATTGTACACTCAAGAAATGTACATCAAAAACTACACATCTTCATTGTACACTCAAGAAATATACATAAAAAACTACACATTTTCATTGTAAATACAAGAAATGTACATAAAAACTACACATTTTCATTGTACACTCAAGAAATGTACATCAAAACATACACATTTTCATTGTACACTCAAGAGATGTACATCAAAAACTACACATTTTCAGTGTACACTCAAGAAATGTACATAAAAACTACACATTTTCATTGTACACTCAAGAAATGTACATAAAAACTACACATTTTCATTGTACACTCAAGAAATGTACATAAAAACTACACATTTTCATTGTGCACTCAAGAAATGTACATCAAAAACTACACATTTTCATTGTAAATACAAGAAATGTACATAAAAAGCTACACATTTTCATTGTAAATACAAGAAATGTACATAAAAGGCTACACATTTTCATTGTAAATACAAGAAATGTACATAAAAACTACACATTTTCATTGTACACTCAAGAAATGTACATAAAAAGCTACACATTTTCATTGTAAATACAAGAAATGTACATAAAAAGCTACACATCTTCATTGTAAATACAAGAAATGTACATAAAAAGCTACACATTTTCATTGTAAATACAAGAAATGTACATAAAAACTACACATCTTCATTGTACACTCAAGAGATGTACATAAAAAACTACACATTTTCATTGTAAATACAAGAAATATACATAAAAAAACTACACATTTCCATTGTAAATACAAGAAATTTACATAAAAAACTACACATTTTCATTGTACACTCAAGAGATGTACATCAAAAACTACACATTTTCATTGTAAATACAAGAAATGTACACAAAAAGCTACACATTTTCATTGTACACTCAAGAGATGTACATCAAAAACTACACATTTTCATTGTAAATACAAGAAATGTACATAAAAAGCTACACATTTTCATTGTACACTCAAGAGATGTACATCAAAAACTACACATTTTCATTGTAAATACAAGAAATGTACATAAAAACTACACATTTTCATTGTACACTCAAGAAATGTACATAAAAGCTACACATTTTCATTGTAAATACAAGAAATGTACATAAAAAGCTACACATTTTCATTGTAAATACAAGAAATGTACATAAAAAGCTACACATTTTCATTGTAAATACAAGAAATGTACCTAAAAACTACACATTTTCATTGTACACTCAAGAGATGTACATCAAAAACTACACATTTTCATTGTAAATACAAGAAATATACATAAAAAACTACACATTTTCATTGTAAATACAAGAAATGTACATAAAAAGCTACACATTTTCATTGTACACTCAAGAGATGTACATCAAAAACTACACATTTTCATTGTAAATACAAGAAATGTACATAAAAAGCTACACATTTTCATTGTACACTCAAGAGATGTACATCAAAAACTACACATTTTCATTTTAAATACAAGAAATGTACATAGAAAAGTACACATTTTCATTGTACACTCAAGAGATGTACATCAAAAACTACACATTTTCATTGTAAATACAAGAAATGTACATAAAAAAGCTACACATTTTCATTGTACACTCAAGAAATGTACATCAAAAACTACACATTTTCATTGTAAATACAAGAAATGTACATAAAAAGCTACACATTTTCATTGTACACTCAAGAGATGTACATCAAAAACTACACATTTTCATTGTAAATACAAGAAATGTACATAAAAAGCTACACATTTTCATTGTACACTCAAGAGATGTACATCAAAAACTACACATTTTCATTGTAAATACAAGAAATGTACATAAAAACTACACATTTTCATTGTACACTCAAGAAATGTACATAAAAGCTACACATTTTCATTGTAAATACAAGAAATGTACATAAAAAGCTACACATTTTCATTGTAAATACAAGAAATGTACATAAAAAGCTACACATTTTCATTGTAAATACAAGAAATGTACCTAAAAACTACACATTTTCATTGTACACTCAAGAGATGTACATCAAAAACTACACATTTTCATTGTAAATACAAGAAATATACATAAAAAACTACACATTTTCATTGTAAATACAAGAAATGTACATAAAAAGCTACACATTTTCATTGTACACTCAAGAGATGTACATCAAAAACTACACATTTTCATTGTAAATACAAGAAATGTACATAAAAAGCTACACATTTTCATTGTACACTCAAGAGATGTACATCAAAAACTACACATTTTCATTTTAAATACAAGAAATGTACATAGAAAAGTACACATTTTCATTGTACACTCAAGAGATGTACATCAAAAACTACACATTTTCATTGTAAATACAAGAAATGTACATAAAAAAGCTACACATTTTCATTGTACACTCAAGAGATGTACATCAAAAACTACACATTTTCAGTGTACACTCAAGAAATATACATAAAAAACTACACATTTTCATTGTAAATACAAGAAATGTACATAAAATAGTACACATTTTCATTGTACACTCAAGAAATGTACATAAAAACTACACATTTTCATTGTACACTCAAGAGATGTACATCAAAAACTACACATTTTCATTGTATATAAAAGAAATGTACATAAAAAACTACACATTTTCAGTGTACACTCAAGAAATATACATAAAGAACTACACATTTTCATTGTACACTCAAGAAATATATATAAAAAACTACACATTTTCATTGTAAATACAAGAAATGTACATAAAAAAGTACACATTTTCATTGTACACTCAAGAGATGTACATCAAAAACTACACATTTTCATTGTAAATACAAGTAATGTACATCAAAAACTACACATTTTCATTGTAAATACAAGAAATGTACATCAAAAACTACACATTTTCATTGTAAATACAAGAAATGTACTTCAAAAACTACACATTTTCAGTGTACACTCAAGTAATGTACATAAAAACTACACATTTTCATTGTAAATACAAGAAATGTACATAAAAAAGCTACACATTTTCATTGTACACTCAAGAGATGTACATCAAAAACTACACATTTTCAGTGTACACTCAAGAAATATACATAAAAAACTACACATTTTCATTGTAAATACAAGAAATGTACATAAAATAGTACACATTTTCATTGTACACTCAAGAAATGTACATAAAAACTACACATTTTCATTGTACACTCAAGAGATGTACATCAAAAACTACACATTTTCATTGTAAATACAAGAAATGCACATAAAAAGCTACACATTTTCATTGTAAATAAAAGAAATGTACATAAAAAGCTACACATCTTCATTGTACACTCAAGAAATGTACATCAAAAACTACACATTTTCATTGTACACTCAAGAAATATACATAAACAACTACACATTTTCATTGTAAATACAAGAAATGTACATAAAAAGCTACACATTTTCATTGTACACTCAAGAAATGTACATAAAAACTACCCATTTTCATTGTCCACCAAGAAATTTACATAAAAACTACACATTTTCATTGTACACTCAAGAGATGTACATCAAAAACTACACATTTTCATTGTACACTCAAGAAATGTACATAAAAAACTACACATTTTCAGTGTACACTCAAGAAATATACATAAAAAACTACACATTTTCATTGTAAATACAAGAAATGTACATAAAAAGCTACACATTTTCATTGTAAATACAAGAAATGTACATAAAAAGCTACACATTTTCATTGTACACTCAAGAAATGTACATCAAAAACTACACATCTTCATTGTACACTCAAGAAATATACATAAAAAACTACACATTTTCATTGTAAATACAAGAAATGTACATAAAAACTACACATTTTCATTGTACACTCAAGAAATGTACATCAAAACATACACATTTTCATTGTACACTCAAGAGATGTACATCAAAAACTACACATTTTCAGTGTACACTCAAGAAATGTACATAAAAACTACACATTTTCATTGTACACTCAAGAAATGTACATAAAAACTACACATTTTCATTGTACACTCAAGAAATGTACATAAAAACTACACATTTTCATTGTGCACTCAAGAAATGTACATCAAAAACTACACATTTTCATTGTAAATACAAGAAATGTACATAAAAAGCTACACATTTTCATTGTAAATACAAGAAATGTACATAAAAGGCTACACATTTTCATTGTAAATACAAGAAATGTACATAAAAACTACACATTTTCATTGTACACTCAAGAAATGTACATAAAAAGCTACACATTTTCATTGTAAATACAAGAAATGTACATAAAAAGCTACACATCTTCATTGTAAATACAAGAAATGTACATAAAAAGCTACACATTTTCATTGTAAATACAAGAAATGTACATAAAAACTACACATCTTCATTGTACACTCAAGAGATGTACATAAAAAACTACACATTTTCATTGTAAATACAAGAAATATACATAAAAAAACTACACATTTCCATTGTAAATACAAGAAATTTACATAAAAAACTACACATTTTCATTGTACACTCAAGAGATGTACATCAAAAACTACACATTTTCATTGTAAATACAAGAAATGTACACAAAAAGCTACACATTTTCATTGTACACTCAAGAGATGTACATCAAAAACTACACATTTTCATTGTAAATACAAGAAATGTACATAAAAAGCTACACATTTTCATTGTACACTCAAGAGATGTACATCAAAAACTACACATTTTCATTGTAAATACAAGAAATGTACATAAAAACTACACATTTTCATTGTACACTCAAGAAATGTACATAAAAGCTACACATTTTCATTGTAAATACAAGAAATGTACATAAAAAGCTACACATTTTCATTGTAAATACAAGAAATGTACATAAAAAGCTACACATTTTCATTGTAAATACAAGAAATGTACCTAAAAACTACACATTTTCATTGTACACTCAAGAGATGTACATCAAAAACTACACATTTTCATTGTAAATACAAGAAATATACATAAAAAACTACACATTTTCATTGTAAATACAAGAAATGTACATAAAAAGCTACACATTTTCATTGTACACTCAAGAGATGTACATCAAAAACTACACATTTTCATTGTAAATACAAGAAATGTACATAAAAAGCTACACATTTTCATTGTACACTCAAGAGATGTACATCAAAAACTACACATTTTCATTTTAAATACAAGAAATGTACATAGAAAAGTACACATTTTCATTGTACACTCAAGAGATGTACATCAAAAACTACACATTTTCATTGTAAATACAAGAAATGTACATAAAAAAGCTACACATTTTCATTGTACACTCAAGAAATGTACATCAAAAACTACACATTTTCATTGTAAATACAAGAAATGTACATAAAAAGCTACACATTTTCATTGTACACTCAAGAGATGTACATCAAAAACTACACATTTTCATTGTAAATACAAGAAATGTACATAAAAAGCTACACATTTTCATTGTACACTCAAGAGATGTACATCAAAAACTACACATTTTCATTGTAAATACAAGAAATGTACATAAAAACTACACATTTTCATTGTACACTCAAGAAATGTACATAAAAGCTACACATTTTCATTGTAAATACAAGAAATGTACATAAAAAGCTACACATTTTCATTGTAAATACAAGAAATGTACATAAAAAGCTACACATTTTCATTGTAAATACAAGAAATGTACCTAAAAAGCTACACATTTTCATTGTACACTCAAGAGATGTACATCAAAAACTACACATTTTCATTGTAAATACAAGAAATGTACATAAAAAGCTACACATTTTCATTGTACACTCAAGAGATGTACATCAAAAACTACACATTTTCATTTTAAATACAAGAAATGTACATAGAAAAGTACACATTTTCATTGTACACTCAAGAGATGTACATCAAAAACTACACATTTTCATTGTAAATACAAGAAATGTACATAAAAAAGCTACACATTTTCATTGTACACTCAAGAAATGTACATCAAAAACTACACATTTTCATTGTAAATACAAGAAATGTACATAAAAAGCTACACATTTTCATTGTACACTCAAGAGATGTACATCAAAAACTACACATTTTCATTGTAAATACAAGAAATGTACATAAAAAGCTACACATTTTCATTGTACACTCAAGAGATGTACATCAAAAACTACACATTTTCATTGTAAATACAAGAAATGTACATAAAAACTACACATTTTCATTGTACACTCAAGAAACGTACATAAAAACTACCCATTTTCATTGTACACTCAAGAAATTTACATAAAAACTACACATTTTCATTGTACACTCAAGAGATGTACATCAAAAACTACACATTTTCAGTGTACACTCAAGAAATGTACATAAAAAACTACACATTTTCATTGTAAATACAAGAAATGTACTTCAAAACATACACATTTTCATTGTATATACAAGAAATGTACATAAAAAACTACACATTTTCAGTGTATATACAAGAAATGTACATAAAAAACCACACATTTTCAGTGTACACTCAAGAAATATACATAAAAAACTACACATTTTCATTGTAAATACAAGAAATGTACATAAAAAGCTACACATTTTCATTGTAAATAAAAGAAATGTACATAAAAAGCTACACATCTTCATTGTACACTCAAGAAATGTACATCAAAAACTACACATTTTCATTGTACACTCAAGAAATATACATAAACAACTACACATTTTCATTGTAAATACAAGAAATGTACATAAAAAGCTACACATTTTCATTGTACACTCAAGAAATGTACATAAAAACTACCCATTTTCATTGTCCACCAAGAAATTTACATAAAAACTACACATTTTCATTGTACACTCAAGAGATGTACATCAAAAACTACACATTTTCATTGTACACTCAAGAAATGTACATAAAAAACTACACATTTTCAGTGTACACTCAAGAAATATACATAAAAAACTACACATTTTCATTGTAAATACAAGAAATGTACATAAAAAGCTACACATTTTCATTGTAAATACAAGAAATGTACATAAAAAGCTACACATTTTCATTGTACACTCAAGAAATGTACATCAAAAACTACACATCTTCATTGTACACTCAAGAAATATACATAAAAAACTACACATTTTCATTGTAAATACAAGAAATGTACATAAAAACTACACATTTTCATTGTACACTCAAGAAATGTACATCAAAACATACACATTTTCATTGTACACTCAAGAGATGTACATCAAAAACTACACATTTTCAGTGTACACTCAAGAAATGTACATAAAAACTACACATTTTCATTGTACACTCAAGAAATGTACATAAAAACTACACATTTTCATTGTACACTCAAGAAATGTACATAAAAACTACACATTTTCATTGTGCACTCAAGAAATGTACATCAAAAACTACACATTTTCATTGTAAATACAAGAAATGTACATAAAAAGCTACACATTTTCATTGTAAATACAAGAAATGTACATAAAAGGCTACACATTTTCATTGTAAATACAAGAAATGTACATAAAAACTACACATTTTCATTGTACACTCAAGAAATGTACATAAAAAGCTACACATTTTCATTGTAAATACAAGAAATGTACATAAAAAGCTACACATCTTCATTGTAAATACAAGAAATGTACATAAAAAGCTACACATTTTCATTGTAAATACAAGAAATGTACATAAAAACTACACATCTTCATTGTACACTCAAGAGATGTACATAAAAAACTACACATTTTCATTGTAAATACAAGAAATATACATAAAAAAACTACACATTTCCATTGTAAATACAAGAAATTTACATAAAAAACTACACATTTTCATTGTACACTCAAGAGATGTACATCAAAAACTACACATTTTCATTGTAAATACAAGAAATGTACACAAAAAGCTACACATTTTCATTGTACACTCAAGAGATGTACATCAAAAACTACACATTTTCATTGTAAATACAAGAAATGTACATAAAAAGCTACACATTTTCATTGTACACTCAAGAGATGTACATCAAAAACTACACATTTTCATTGTAAATACAAGAAATGTACATAAAAACTACACATTTTCATTGTACACTCAAGAAATGTACATAAAAGCTACACATTTTCATTGTAAATACAAGAAATGTACATAAAAAGCTACACATTTTCATTGTAAATACAAGAAATGTACATAAAAAGCTACACATTTTCATTGTAAATACAAGAAATGTACCTAAAAACTACACATTTTCATTGTACACTCAAGAGATGTACATCAAAAACTACACATTTTCATTGTAAATACAAGAAATATACATAAAAAACTACACATTTTCATTGTAAATACAAGAAATGTACATAAAAAGCTACACATTTTCATTGTACACTCAAGAGATGTACATCAAAAACTACACATTTTCATTGTAAATACAAGAAATGTACATAAAAAGCTACACATTTTCATTGTACACTCAAGAGATGTACATCAAAAACTACACATTTTCATTTTAAATACAAGAAATGTACATAGAAAAGTACACATTTTCATTGTACACTCAAGAGATGTACATCAAAAACTACACATTTTCATTGTAAATACAAGAAATGTACATAAAAAAGCTACACATTTTCATTGTACACTCAAGAGATGTACATCAAAAACTACACATTTTCAGTGTACACTCAAGAAATATACATAAAAAACTACACATTTTCATTGTAAATACAAGAAATGTACATAAAATAGTACACATTTTCATTGTACACTCAAGAAATGTACATAAAAACTACACATTTTCATTGTACACTCAAGAGATGTACATCAAAAACTACACATTTTCATTGTATATAAAAGAAATGTACATAAAAAACTACACATTTTCAGTGTACACTCAAGAAATATACATAAAGAACTACACATTTTCATTGTACACTCAAGAAATATATATAAAAAACTACACATTTTCATTGTAAATACAAGAAATGTACATAAAAAAGTACACATTTTCATTGTACACTCAAGAGATGTACATCAAAAACTACACATTTTCATTGTAAATACAAGTAATGTACATCAAAAACTACACATTTTCATTGTAAATACAAGAAATGTACATCAAAAACTACACATTTTCATTGTAAATACAAGAAATGTACTTCAAAAACTACACATTTTCAGTGTACACTCAAGTAATGTACATAAAAACTACACATTTTCATTGTAAATACAAGAAATGTACATAAAAAAGCTACACATTTTCATTGTACACTCAAGAGATGTACATCAAAAACTACACATTTTCAGTGTACACTCAAGAAATATACATAAAAAACTACACATTTTCATTGTAAATACAAGAAATGTACATAAAATAGTACACATTTTCATTGTACACTCAAGAAATGTACATAAAAACTACACATTTTCATTGTACACTCAAGAGATGTACATCAAAAACTACACATTTTCATTGTATATACAAGAAATGTACATAAAAAACTACACATTTTCAGTGTACACTCAAGAAATATATATAAAAAACTACACATTTTCATTGTAAATACAAGAAATGTACATAAAAAAGTACACATTTTCATTGTACACTCAAGAAATGTGCATAAAAACTACACATTTTCATTGTACACTCGAGAGATGTACATCAAAAACTACACATTTTCATTGTATAAACAAGAAATGTACATAAAAAACTACACATTTTCAGTGTACACTCAAGAAATATACATAAAAAACTACACATTTTCATTGTAAATACAAGAAATGTACTTCAAAAACTACACATTTTCAGTGTACACTCAAGTAATGTACATCAAAAACTACACATTTTCATTGTAAATACAAGAAATGTACATCAAAAACTACACATTTTCAGTGTACACTCAAGAGATGTACATCAAAAACTACACATTTTCATTGTAAATACAAGAAATGTACTTCAAAAACTACACATTTTCAGTGTACACTCAAGAAATATACATCAAAAACTACACATTTTCATTGTAAATACAAGAAATGTACCTCAAAAACTACACATTTTCAGTGTACACTCAAGTAATGTACATCAAAAACTACACATTTTCATTAGAAATACAAGAAATGTACTTCAAAAACTAAGCATTTTCAGTGTACACTTAAGTAATGTACATCAAAAACTACACAGTTTCATTGTAAATACAAGAAATGTACATCAAAATCTACACATTTTCATTGTAAATACAAGAAATGTACTTCAAAAACTACACATTTTCAGTGTACACTCAAGAAATGTACATCAAAAACTACACATTTTCATTAGAAATACAAGAAATGTACTTCAAAAACTACACATAATCAGTGTACACTCAAGTAATGTACATCAAAAACTACACATTTTCATTGTAAATACAAGAAATGTACATCAAAAACTACACATTTTCATTGTAAATACAAGAAATGTACTTCAAAAACTACACATTTTCAGTGTACACTCAAGTAATGTACATCAAAAACTACACATTTTCATTGTAAATACAAGAAATGTACATCAAAAACTACACATCTTCATTGTAAATACAAGAAATGTACTTCAAAAACTACACATTTTCAGTGTACACTCAAGTAATGTACATCAAAAACTACACATTTTCATTGTAAATACAAGAAATGTACATCAAAAACTACACATTTTCATTGTAAATACAAGAAATGTACTTCAAAAACTACACATTTTCAGTGTACACTCAAGTAATGTACATAAAAACTACACATTTTCAGTGTACACTCAAGAAATGTACATAAAAACTACACATTTTCAGTGTACACTCAAGTAATGTACATAAAAACTACACATTTTCAGTGTACACTCAAGAGATGTTCATCAAAAACTACACATTTTCATTGTAAATACAAGAAATGTACTTCAAAAACTACACATTTTCAGTGTACACTCAAGTAATGTACATCAAAAACTACACATTTTCATTGTAAATACAAGAAATGTACATCAAAAACTACACATTTTCATTGTAAATACAAGAAATGTACATAAAAAGCTACACATTTTCAGTGTACACTCAAGAGATGTTCATTAAAAACTACACATTTTCATTGTAAATACAAGAAATGTACTTCAAAAACTACACATTTTCAGTGTACACTCAAGTAATGTACATCAAAAACTACACATTTTCATTGTAAATACAAGAAATGTACATCAAAAACTACACATTTTCAGTGTACACTCAAGAGATGTTCATCAAAAACTACACATTTTCATTGTAAATAGAAGAAATGTACTTCAAAAACTACACATTTTCAGTGTACACTCAAGTAATGTACATCAAAAACTACACATTTTCATTGTAAATACAAGAAATGTACATCAAAAACTACACATTTTCATTGTAAATACAAGAAATGTACTTCAAAAACTACACATTTTCAGTGTACACTCAAGTAATGTACATAAAAACTACACATTTTCAGTGTACACTCAAGAAATGTACTTCAAAAACTACACATTTTCAGTGTACACTCAAGTAATGTACATCAAAAACTACACATTTTCATTGTAAATACAAGAAATGTACATCAAAAACTACACATTTTCAGTGTACACTCAAGAGATGTACATCAAAAACTACACATTTTCATTGCAAATACAAGAAATGTACATAAAAACTACACATTTTCATTGTACACTCAAGAAATGTACATAAAAAGCTACACATTTTCATTGTAAATACAAGAAATGTACTTAAAAAACTACACATTTTCATTGTAAATACAAGAAATGTACATAAAAAGCTACACATTTTCAGTGTACACTCAAGAGATGTTCATCAAAAACTACACATTTTCATTGTAAATACAAGAAATGTACTTCAAAAACTACACATTTTCAGTGTACACTCAAGTAATGTACATCAAAAACTACACATTTTCATTGTAAATACAAGAAATGTACATCAAAAACTACACATTTTCATTGTAAATACAAGAAATGTACTTCAAAAACTACACATTTTCATTGTAAATACAAGAAATGTACATAAAAAGCTACACATTTTCAGTGTACACTCAAGAGATGTTCATCAAAAACTACACATTTTCATTGTAAATACAAGAAATGTACTTCAAAAACTACACATTTTCAGTGTACACTCAAGTAATGTACATCAAAAACTACACATTTTCATTAGAAATACAAGAAATGTACTTCAAAAACTACACATTTTCAGTGTACACTTAAGTAATGTACATCAAAAACTACACATTTTCATTGTAAATACAAGAAATGTACATAAAAAACTACACATTTTCATTGTAAATACAAGAAATGTACTTCAAAAACTACACATTTTCAGTGTACACTCAAGTAATGTACATTAAAAACTACACATTTTCATTAGAAATACAAGAAATGTACTTCAAAAACTACACATTTTCAGTGTACACTCAAGTAATGTACATCAAAAACTACACATTTTCATTGTAAATACAAGAAATGTACATCAAAAACTACACATTTTCATTGTAAATACAAGAAATGTACTTCAAAAACTACACATTTTCAGTGTACACTCAAGTAATGTACATCAAAAACTACACATTTTCATTGTAAATACAAGAAATGTACATCAAAAACTACACATTTTCATTGTAAATACAAGAAATGTACTTAAAAAACTACACATTTTCAGTGTACACTCAAGTAATGTACAACAAAAACTACACATTTTCATTGTAAATACAAGAAATGTACATCAAAAACTACACATTTTCATTGTAAATACAACAAATGTACTTCAAAAACTACACATTTTCAGTGTACACTCAAGTAATGTACATAAAAACTACACATTTTCAGTGTACACTCAAGAAATGTACATAAAAACTACACATTTTCAGTGTACACTCAAGTAATGTACATAAAAACTACACATTTTCATTGTAAATACAAGAAATGTACATAAAAACTACACATTTTCAGTGTACACTCAAGTAATGTACATAAAAACTACACATTTTCAGTGTACACTCAAGAAATGTACATAAAAACTACACATTTTCATTGTACACTCAAGAAATGTACATCAAAAACTACACATCTTCATTGTACACTCAAGAAATATACATAAAAAACTACACATTTTCATTGTAAATACAAGAAATGTACATAAAAACTACACATTTTCATTGTACACTCAAGAAATGTACATCAAAACATACACATTTTCATTGTACACTCAAGAGATGTACATCAAAAACTACACATTTTCAGTGTACACTCAAGAAATGTACATAAAAACTACACATTTTCATTGTACACTCAAGAAATGTACATAAAAACTACACATTTTCATTGTACACTCAAGAAATGTACATAAAAACTACACATTTTCATTGTGCACTCAAGAAATGTACATCAAAAACTACACATTTTCATTGTAAATACAAGAAATGTACATAAAAAGCTACACATTTTCATTGTAAATACAAGAAATGTACATAAAAGGCTACACATTTTCATTGTAAATACAAGAAATGTACATAAAAACTACACATTTTCATTGTACACTCAAGAAATGTACATAAAAAGCTACACATTTTCATTGTAAATACAAGAAATGTACATAAAAAGCTACACATCTTCATTGTAAATACAAGAAATGTACATAAAAAGCTACACATTTTCATTGTAAATACAAGAAATGTACATAAAAACTACACATCTTCATTGTACACTCAAGAGATGTACATAAAAAACTACACATTTTCATTGTAAATACAAGAAATATACATAAAAAAACTACACATTTCCATTGTAAATACAAGAAATTTACATAAAAAACTACACATTTTCATTGTACACTCAAGAGATGTACATCAAAAACTACACATTTTCATTGTAAATACAAGAAATGTACACAAAAAGCTACACATTTTCATTGTACACTCAAGAGATGTACATCAAAAACTACACATTTTCATTGTAAATACAAGAAATGTACATAAAAAGCTACACATTTTCATTGTACACTCAAGAGATGTACATCAAAAACTACACATTTTCATTGTAAATACAAGAAATGTACATAAAAACTACACATTTTCATTGTACACTCAAGAAATGTACATAAAAGCTACACATTTTCATTGTAAATACAAGAAATGTACATAAAAAGCTACACATTTTCATTGTAAATACAAGAAATGTACATAAAAAGCTACACATTTTCATTGTAAATACAAGAAATGTACCTAAAAACTACACATTTTCATTGTACACTCAAGAGATGTACATCAAAAACTACACATTTTCATTGTAAATACAAGAAATATACATAAAAAACTACACATTTTCATTGTAAATACAAGAAATGTACATAAAAAGCTACACATTTTCATTGTACACTCAAGAGATGTACATCAAAAACTACACATTTTCATTGTAAATACAAGAAATGTACATAAAAAGCTACACATTTTCATTGTACACTCAAGAGATGTACATCAAAAACTACACATTTTCATTTTAAATACAAGAAATGTACATAGAAAAGTACACATTTTCATTGTACACTCAAGAGATGTACATCAAAAACTACACATTTTCATTGTAAATACAAGAAATGTACATAAAAAAGCTACACATTTTCATTGTACACTCAAGAGATGTACATCAAAAACTACACATTTTCAGTGTACACTCAAGAAATATACATAAAAAACTACACATTTTCATTGTAAATACAAGAAATGTACATAAAATAGTACACATTTTCATTGTACACTCAAGAAATGTACATAAAAACTACACATTTTCATTGTACACTCAAGAGATGTACATCAAAAACTACACATTTTCATTGTATATAAAAGAAATGTACATAAAAAACTACACATTTTCAGTGTACACTCAAGAAATATACATAAAGAACTACACATTTTCATTGTACACTCAAGAAATATATATAAAAAACTACACATTTTCATTGTAAATACAAGAAATGTACATAAAAAAGTACACATTTTCATTGTACACTCAAGAGATGTACATCAAAAACTACACATTTTCATTGTAAATACAAGTAATGTACATCAAAAACTACACATTTTCATTGTAAATACAAGAAATGTACATCAAAAACTACACATTTTCATTGTAAATACAAGAAATGTACTTCAAAAACTACACATTTTCAGTGTACACTCAAGTAATGTACATAAAAACTACACATTTTCATTGTAAATACAAGAAATGTACATAAAAAAGCTACACATTTTCATTGTACACTCAAGAGATGTACATCAAAAACTACACATTTTCAGTGTACACTCAAGAAATATACATAAAAAACTACACATTTTCATTGTAAATACAAGAAATGTACATAAAATAGTACACATTTTCATTGTACACTCAAGAAATGTACATAAAAACTACACATTTTCATTGTACACTCAAGAGATGTACATCAAAAACTACACATTTTCATTGTATATACAAGAAATGTACATAAAAAACTACACATTTTCAGTGTACACTCAAGAAATATATATAAAAAACTACACATTTTCATTGTAAATACAAGAAATGTACATAAAAAAGTACACATTTTCATTGTACACTCAAGAAATGTGCATAAAAACTACACATTTTCATTGTACACTCGAGAGATGTACATCAAAAACTACACATTTTCATTGTATAAACAAGAAATGTACATAAAAAACTACACATTTTCAGTGTACACTCAAGAAATATACATAAAAAACTACACATTTTCATTGTAAATACAAGAAATGTACTTCAAAAACTACACATTTTCAGTGTACACTCAAGTAATGTACATCAAAAACTACACATTTTCATTGTAAATACAAGAAATGTACATCAAAAACTACACATTTTCAGTGTACACTCAAGAGATGTACATCAAAAACTACACATTTTCATTGTAAATACAAGAAATGTACTTCAAAAACTACACATTTTCAGTGTACACTCAAGAAATATACATCAAAAACTACACATTTTCATTGTAAATACAAGAAATGTACCTCAAAAACTACACATTTTCAGTGTACACTCAAGTAATGTACATCAAAAACTACACATTTTCATTAGAAATACAAGAAATGTACTTCAAAAACTACACATTTTCAGTGTACACTTAAGTAATGTACATCAAAAACTACACAGTTTCATTGTAAATACAAGAAATGTACATCAAAATCTACACATTTTCATTGTAAATACAAGAAATGTACTTCAAAAACTACACATTTTCAGTGTACACTCAAGTAATGTACATCAAAAACTACACATTTTCATTAGAAATACAAGAAATGTACTTCAAAAACTACACATTTTCAGTGTACACTCAAGTAATGTACATCAAAAACTACACATTTTCATTGTAAATACAAGAAATGTACATCAAAAACTACACATTTTCATTGTAAATACAAGAAATGTACTTCAAAAACTACACATTTTCAGTGTACACTCAAGTAATGTACATCAAAAACTACACATTTTCATTGTAAATACAAGAAATGTACATCAAAAACTACACATTTTCATTGTAAATACAAGAAATGTACTTCAAAAACTACACATTTTCAGTGTACACTCAAGTAATGTACATCAAAAACTACACATTTTCATTGTAAATACAAGAAATGTACATCAAAAACTACACATTTTCATTGTAAATACAAGAAATGTACATAAAAAACTACACATTTTCAGTGTACACTCAAGTAATGTACATAAAAACTACACATTTTCAGTGTACACTCAAGAAATGTACATAAAAACTACACATTTTCAGTGTACACTCAAGTAATGTACATAAAAACTACACATTTTCAGTGTACACTCAAGAGATGTTCATCAAAAACTACACATTTTCATTGTAAATACAAGAAATGTACTTCAAAAACTACACATTTTCAGTGTACACTCAAGTAATGTACATCAAAAACTACACATTTTCATTGTAAATACAAGAAATGTACATCAAAAACTACACATTTTCATTGTAAATACAAGAAATGTACATAAAAAGCTACACATTTTCAGTGTACACTCAAGAGATGTTCATTAAAAACTACACATTTTCATTGTAAATACAAGAAATGTACTTCAAAAACTACACATTTTCAGTGTACACTCAAGTAATGTACATCAAAAACTACACATTTTCATTGTAAATACAAGAAATGTACATCAAAAACTACACATTTTCAGTGTACACTCAAGAGATGTTCATCAAAAACTACACATTTTCATTGTAAATAGAAGAAATGTACTTCAAAAACTACACATTTTCAGTGTACACTCAAGTAATGTACATCAAAAACTACACATTTTCATTGTAAATACAAGAAATGTACATCAAAAACTACACATTTTCATTGTAAATACAAGAAATGTACTTCAAAAACTACACATTTTCAGTGTACACTCAAGTAATGTACATAAAAACTACACATTTTCAGTGTACACTCAAGAAATGTACTTCAAAAACTACACATTTTCAGTGTACACTCAAGTAATGTACATCAAAAACTACACATTTTCATTGTAAATACAAGAAATGTACATCAAAAACTACACATTTTCAGTGTACACTCAAGAGATGTACATCAAAAACTACACATTTTCATTGCAAATACAAGAAATGTACATAAAAACTACACATTTTCATTGTACACTCAAGAAATGTACATAAAAAGCTACACATTTTCATTGTAAATACAAGAAATGTACTTAAAAAACTACACATTTTCATTGTAAATACAAGAAATGTACATAAAAAGCTACACATTTTCAGTGTACACTCAAGAGATGTTCATCAAAAACTACACATTTTCATTGTAAATACAAGAAATGTACTTCAAAAACTACACATTTTCAGTGTACACTCAAGTAATGTACATCAAAAACTACACATTTTCATTGTAAATACAAGAAATGTACATCAAAAACTACACATTTTCATTGTAAATACAAGAAATGTACTTCAAAAACTACACATTTTCATTGTAAATACAAGAAATGTACATAAAAAGCTACACATTTTCAGTGTACACTCAAGAGATGTTCATCAAAAACTACACATTTTCATTGTAAATACAAGAAATGTACTTCAAAAACTACACATTTTCAGTGTACACTCAAGTAATGTACATCAAAAACTACACATTTTCATTAGAAATACAAGAAATGTACTTCAAAAACTACACATTTTCAGTGTACACTTAAGTAATGTACATCAAAAACTACACATTTTCATTGTAAATACAAGAAATGTACATAAAAAACTACACATTTTCATTGTAAATACAAGAAATGTACTTCAAAAACTACACATTTTCAGTGTACACTCAAGTAATGTACATTAAAAACTACACATTTTCATTAGAAATACAAGAAATGTACTTCAAAAACTACACATTTTCAGTGTACACTCAAGTAATGTACATCAAAAACTACACATTTTCATTGTAAATACAAGAAATGTACATCAAAAACTACACATTTTCATTGTAAATACAAGAAATGTACTTCAAAAACTACACATTTTCAGTGTACACTCAAGTAATGTACATCAAAAACTACACATTTTCATTGTAAATACAAGAAATGTACATCAAAAACTACACATTTTCATTGTAAATACAAGAAATTTACTTAAAAAACTACACATTTTCAGTGTACACTCAAGTAATGTACAACAAAAACTACACATTTTCATTGTAAATACAAGAAATGTACATCAAAAACTACACATTTTCATTGTAAATACAACAAATGTACTTCAAAAACTACACATTTTCAGTGTACACTCAAGTAATGTACATAAAAACTACACATTTTCAGTGTACACTCAAGAAATGTACATAAAAACTACACATTTTCAGTGTACACTCAAGTAATGTACATAAAAACTACACATTTTCATTGTAAATACAAGAAATGTACATAAAAACTACACATTTTCAGTGTACACTCAAGTAATGTACATAAAAACTACACATTTTCAGTGTACACTCAAGAAATGTACATAAAAACTACACATTTTCAGTGTACACTCAAGTAATGTACATAAAAACTACACATTTTCAGTGTACACTCAAGTAATGTACTTCAAAAACTACACATTTTCATTGTAAATACAAGAAATGTACTTCAAAAACTACACATTTTCATTGTAAATACAAGAAATGTACTTCAAAAGCTACACATTTTCAGTGTACACTCAAGTAATGTACATAAAAACTACACATTTTCAGTGTACACTCAAGTAATGTACATCAAAAACTACACATTTTCAGTGTACACTCAAGTAATGTACATAAAAACTACACATTTTCATTGTACACTCAAGTAATGTACATAAAAACTACACATTTTCAGTGTACACTCAAGTAATGTACATAAAAACTACACATTTTCAGTGTACACTCAAGTAATGTACTTCAAAAACTACACATTTTCATTGTAAATACAAGAAATGTACTTCAAAAACTACACATTTTCATTGTAAATACAAGAAATGTACTTCAAAAGCTACCCATTTTCAGTGTACACTCAAGTAATGTACATCAAAAACTACACATTTTCATTGTACACTCAAGTAATGTACATCAAAAACTACACATTTTCAGTGTACACTCAAGTAATGTACATAAAAACTACACATTTTCATTGTACACTCAAGTAATGTACATAAAAACTACACATTTTCAGTGTACACTCAAGTAATGTACATAAAAACTACACATTTTCATTGTACACTCAAGTAATGTACATAAAAACTACACATTTTCAGTGTACACTCAAGTAATGTACTTCAAAAACTACACATTTTCAGTGTACACTCAAGAAATGTACATAAAAACTACACATTTTCAGTGTACACTCAAGTAATATACATCAAAAACTACACATTTTCAGTGTACACTCAAGTAATGTACATCAAAAACTACACATTTTCATTGTAAATACAAGAAATGTACTTCAAGAACTACACATTTTCAGTGTACACTCAAGTAATGTACATCAAAAACTACACATTTTCATTGTAAATACAAGAAATGTACTTCAAAAACTACACATTTTCAGTGTACACTCAAGAAATATACATAAAAAACTACACATTTTCATTGTAAATACAAGAAATGTACTTCAAAAACTACACATTTTCAGTGTACACTCAAGTAATGTACTTCAAAAACTACACATTTTCAGTGTACACTCAAGAAATGTACATAAAAACTACACATTTTCAGTGTACACTCAAGTAATATACATCAAAAACTACACATTTTCAGTGTACACTCAAGTAATGTACATCAAAAACTACACATTTTCATTGTAAATACAAGAAATGTACTTCAAGAACTACACATTTTCAGTGTACACTCAAGTAATGTACATAAAAAACTACACATTTTCATTGTAAATACAAGAAATGTACTTCAAAAACTACACATTTTCAGTGTACACTCAAGAAATATACATAAAAAACTACACATTTTCATTGTAAATACAAGAAATGTACTTCAAAAACTACACATTTTCAGTGTACACTCAAGTAATGTACTTCAAAAACTACACATTTTCAGTGTACACTCAAGAAATGTACATAAAAACTACACATTTTCAGTGTACACTCAAGTAATATACATCAAAAACTACACATTTTCAGTGTACACTCAAGTAATGTACATCAAAAACTACACATTTTCATTGTAAATACAAGAAATGTACTTCAAGAACTACACATTTTCAGTGTAAACTCAAGTAATGTACATCAAAAACTACACATTTTCATTGTAAATACAAGAAATGTACTTCAAAAACTACACATTTTCAGTGTACACTCAAGAAATATACATAAAAAACTACACATTTTCATTGTAAATACAAGAAATGTACTTCAAAAACTACACATTTTCAGTGTACACTCAAGTAATGTACATCAAAAACTACACATTTTCATTGTACACTCAAGTAATGTACATAAAAACTACACATTTTCAGTGTACACTCAAGTAATGTACTTCAAAAACTACACATTTTCAGTGTACACTCAAGAAATGTACATAAAAACAACACATTTTCAGTGTACACTCAAGTAATGTACATCAAAAACTACACATTTTCATTGTAAATACAAGAAATGTACTTCAAAAACTACACATTTTCAGTGTACACTCAAGTAATGTACATCAAAAACTACACATTTTCATTGTAAATACAAGAAATGTACTTCAAAAACTACACATTTTCAGTGTACACTCAAGTAATGTACATCAAAAACTACACATTTTCATTGTATATACAAGAAATGTACTTCAAAAACTACACATTTCAGTGTACACTCAAGTAATGTACATAAAAAACTACACATTTTCATTGTAAATACAAGAAATGTACATCAAAAACTACACATTTTCATTGTAAATACAAGAAATGTACTTCAAAAACTACACATTTTCAGTGTACACTCAAGTAATGTACATCAAAAACTACACATTTTCATTGTAAATACAAGAAATGTACATCAAAAACTACACATTTTCATTGTAAATACAAGAAATGTACTTCAAAAACTACACATTTTCAGTGTACACTCAAGTAATGTACATCAAAAACTACACATTTTCATTGTAAATACAAGAAATGTACATCAAAAACTACACATTTTCATTGTAAATACAAGAAATGTACTTCAAAAACTACACATTTTCAGTGTACACTCAAGTAATGTACATCAAAAACTACACATTTTCATTAGAAATACAAGAAATGTACTTCAAAAACTACACATTTTCAGTGTACACTCAAGTAATGTACATCAAAAACTACACATTTTCATTGTAAATACAAGAAATGTACATAAAAAACTACACATTTTCAGTGTACACTCAAGTAATGTACTTCAAAAACTACACATTTTCAGTGTACACTCAAGAAATGTACATAAAAACTACACATTTTCAGTGTACACTCAAGTAATATACATCAAAAACTACACATTTTCAGTGTACACTCAAGTAATGTACATCAAAAACTACACATTTTCATTGTAAATACAAGAAATGTACTTCAAGAACTACACATTTTCAGTGTACACTCAAGTAATATACATAAAAAACTACACATTTTCATTGTAAATACAAGAAATGTACTTCAAAAACTACACATTTTCAGTGTACACTCAAGTAATGTACATCAAAAACTACACATTTTCATTGTAAATACAAGAAATGTACATAAAAAACTACACATTTTCAGTGTACACTCAAGTAATGTACTTCAAAAACTACACATTTTCAGTGTACACTCAAGAAATGTACATAAAAACTACACATTTTCAGTGTACACTCAAGTAATATACATCAAAAACTACACATTTTCAGTGTACACTCAAGTAATGTACATCAAAAACTACACATTTTCATTGTAAATACAAGAAATGTACTTCAAAAACTACACATTTTCAGTGTACACTCAAGAAATATACATAAAAAACTACACATTTTCATTGTAAATACAAGAAATGTACTTCAAAAACTACACATTTTCAGTGTACACTCAAGTAATGTACTTCAAAAACTACACATTTTCAGTGTACACTCAAGAAATGTACATAAAAACTACACATTTTCAGTGTACACTCAAGTAATATACATCAAAAACTACACATTTTCAGTGTACACTCAAGTAATGTACATCAAAAACTACACATTTTCATTGTAAATACAAGAAATGTACTTCAAGAACTACACATTTTCAGTGTACACTCAAGTAATGTACATAAAAAACTACACATTTTCATTGTAAATACAAGAAATGTACTTCAAAAACTACACATTTTCAGTGTACACTCAAGAAATATACATAAAAAACTACACATTTTCATTGTAAATACAAGAAATGTACTTCAAAAACTACACATTTTCAGTGTACACTCAAGTAATGTACTTCAAAAACTACACATTTTCAGTGTACACTCAAGAAATGTACATAAAAACTACACATTTTCAGTGTACACTCAAGTAATATACATCAAAAACTACACATTTTCAGTGTACACTCAAGTAATGTACATCAAAAACTACACATTTTCATTGTAAATACAAGAAATGTACTTCAAGAACTACACATTTTCAGTGTAAACTCAAGTAATGTACATCAAAAACTACACATTTTCATTGTAAATACAAGAAATGTACTTCAAAAACTACACATTTTCAGTGTACACTCAAGAAATATACATAAAAAACTACACATTTTCATTGTAAATACAAGAAATGTACTTCAAAAACTACACATTTTCAGTGTACACTCAAGTAATGTACATCAAAAACTACACATTTTCATTGTACACTCAAGTAATGTACATAAAAACTACACATTTTCAGTGTACACTCAAGTAATGTACTTCAAAAACTACACATTTTCAGTGTACACTCAAGAAATGTACATAAAAACAACACATTTTCAGTGTACACTCAAGTAATGTACATCAAAAACTACACATTTTCATTGTAAATACAAGAAATGTACTTCAAAAACTACACATTTTCAGTGTACACTCAAGTAATGTACATCAAAAACTACACATTTTCATTGTAAATACAAGAAATGTACTTCAAAAACTACACATTTTCAGTGTACACTCAAGTAATGTACATCAAAAACTACACATTTTCATTGTATATACAAGAAATGTACTTCAAAAACTACACATTTCAGTGTACACTCAAGTAATGTACATAAAAAACTACACATTTTCATTGTAAATACAAGAAATGTACATCAAAAACTACACATTTTCATTGTAAATACAAGAAATGTACTTCAAAAACTACACATTTTCAGTGTACACTCAAGTAATGTACATCAAAAACTACACATTTTCATTGTAAATACAAGAAATGTACATCAAAAACTACACATTTTCATTGTAAATACAAGAAATGTACTTCAAAAACTACACATTTTCAGTGTACACTCAAGTAATGTACATCAAAAACTACACATTTTCATTGTAAATACAAGAAATGTACATCAAAAACTACACATTTTCATTGTAAATACAAGAAATGTACTTCAAAAACTACACATTTTCAGTGTACACTCAAGTAATGTACATCAAAAACTACACATTTTCATTAGAAATACAAGAAATGTACTTCAAAAACTACACATTTTCAGTGTACACTCAAGTAATGTACATCAAAAACTACACATTTTCATTGTAAATACAAGAAATGTACATAAAAAACTACACATTTTCATTGTAAATACAAGAAATGTACTTCAAAAACTACACATTTTCAGTGTACACTCAAGTAATGTACATCAAAAACTACACATTTTCATTGTAAATACAAGAAATGTACATCAAAAACTACACATTTTCATTGTAAATACAAGAAATGTACTTCAAAAACTACACATTTTCAGTGTACACTCAAGTAATGTACATCAAAAACTACACATTTTCATTGTAAATACAAGAAATGTACATCAAAAACTACACATTTTCATTGTAAATACAAGAAATGTACTTCAAAAACTACACATTTTCAGTGTACACTCAAGTAATGTACATAAAAACTACACATTTTCAGTGTACACTCAAGAAATGTACATAAAAACTACACATTTTCAGTGTACACTCAAGTAATGTACATAAAAACTACACATTTTCAGTGTACACTCAAGAAATGTACATCAAAAACTACACATTTTCATTGTAAATACAAGAAATGTACTTCAAAAACTACACATTTTCATTGTAAATACAAGAAATGTACATAAAAGCTACACATTTTCAGTGTACACTCAAGAGATGTTCATCAAAAACTACACATTTTCATTGTAAATACAAGAAATGTACTTCAAAAACTACACATTTTCAGTGTACACTCAAGTAATGTACATCAAAAACTACACATTTTCATTGTAAATACAAGAAATGTACATCAAAAACTACACATTTTCAGTGTACACTCAAGAGATGTACATCAAAAACTACACATTTTCATTGTAAATACAAGAAATGTACTTCAAAAACTACACATTTTCAGTGTACACTCAAGTAATGTACATCAAAAACTACACATTTTCATTGTAAATACAAGAAATGTACATCAAAAACTACACATTTTCATTGTAAATACAACAAATGTACTTCAAAAACTACACATTTTCATTAGAAATACAAGAAATGTACTTCAAAAACTACACATTTTCAGTGTACACTTAAGTAATGTACATCAAAAACTACACATTTTCATTGTAAATACAAGAAATGTACATCAAAAACTACACATTTTCATTGTAAATACAAGAAATGTACTTCAAAAACTACACATTTTCAGTGTACACTCAAGTAATGTACATTAAAAACTACACATTTTCATTAGAAATACAAGAAATGTACTTCAAAAACTACACATTTTCAGTGTACACTCAAGTAATGTACATCAAAAACTACACATTTTCATTGTAAATACAAGAAATGTACATCAAAAACTACACATTTTCATTGTAAATACAAGAAATGTACTTCAAAAACTACACATTTTCAGTGTACACTCAAGTAATGTACATCAAAAACTACACATTTTCATTGTAAATACAAGAAATGTACATCAAAAACTACACATTTTCATTGTAAATACAAGAAATGTACTTAAAAAACTACACATTTTCAGTGTACACTCAAGTAATGTACATCAAAAACTACACATTTTCATTGTAAATACAAGAAATGTACATCAAAAACTACACATTTTCATTGTAAATACAACAAATGTACTTCAAAAACTACACATTTTCAGTGTACACTCAAGTAATGTACATAAAAACTACACATTTTCAGTGTACACTCAAGAAATGTACATAAAAACTACACATTTTCAGTGTACACTCAAGTAATGTACATCAAAAACTACACATTTTCATTGTAAATACAAGAAATGTACTTCAAAAACTACACATTTTCATTGTAAATACAACAAATGTACTTCAAAAACTACACATTTTCAGTGTACACTCAAGTAATGTACATAAAAACTACACATTTTCATTGTAAATACAAGAAATGTACTTCAAAAACTACACATTTTCATTGTAAATACAACAAATGTACTTCAAAAACTACACATTTTCAGTGTACACTCAAGAAATGTACATAAAAACTACACATTTTCAGTGTACACTCAAGTAATGTACATCAAAAACTACACATTTTCATTGTAAATACAAGAAATGTACTTCAAAAACTACACATTTTCATTGTAAATACAACAAATGTACTTCAAAAACTACACATTTTCAGTGTACACTCAAGTAATGTACATAAAAACTACACATTTTCATTGTAAATACAAGAAATGTAGTTCAAAAACTACACATTTTCATTGTAAATACAACAAATGTACTTCAAAAACTACACATTTTCAGTGTACACTCAAGTAATGTACATAAAAACTACATATTTTCAGTGTACACTCAAGAAATGTACTTCAAAAACTACACATTTTCAGTGTACACTCAAGTAATGTACATCAAAAACTACACACTTTCATTGTAAATACAAGAAATGTACTTCAAAAACTACACATTTTCATTGTAAATACAAGAAATGTACTTCAAAAACTACACATTTTCAGTGTACACTCAAGTAATGTACATCAAAAACTACACATTTTCATTGTAAATAAAAGAAATGTACATAAAAACTACACATTTTCAGTGTACACTCAAGTAATGTACATAAAAACTACACATTTTCAGTGTACACTCAAGAAATGTACATAAAAACTACACATTTTCAGTGTACACTCAAGTAATCTACATCAAAAACTACACATTTTCATTGTACACTCAAGAGATGTTCATCAAAAACTACACATTTTCATTGTAAATACAAGAAATGTACTTCAAAAGCTACACATTTTCAGTGTACACTCAAGTAATGTACATCAAAAACTACACATTTTCATTGTACACTCAAGTAATGTACATAAAAACTACACATTTTCAGTGTACACTCAAGTAATGTACATAAAAACTACACATTTTCAGTGTACACTCAAGTAATGTACATCAAAAACTACACATTTTCATTGTAAATACAAGAAATGTACATAAAAACTACACATTTTCAGTGTACACTCAAGTAATGTACATAAAAACTACACATTTTCAGTGTACACTCAAGAAATGTACATAAAAACTACACATTTTCAGTGTACACTCAAGTAATGTACATCAAAAACTACACATTTTCATTGTACACTCAAGAGATGTTCATCAAAGACTACACATTTTCATTGTAAATACAAGAAATGTACTTCAAAAACTACACATTTTCAGTGTACACTCAAGTAATGTACATAAAAAACTACACATTTTCATTGTAAATACAGGAAATGTACATAAAAACTGCACATTTTCAGTGTACACTCAAGTAATGTACATAAAAACTACACATTTTCAGTGTACACTCAAGTAATGTACATAAAAACTACACATTTTCAGTGTACACTCAAGTAATATACATCAAAAACTACACATTTTCATTGTAAATACAAGAAATGTACATAAAAACTACACATTTTCAGTGTACACTCAAGTAATGTACATAAAAACTACACATTTTCAGTGTACACTCAAGAAATGTACATAAAAACTACACATTTTCAGTGTACACTCAAGTAATGTACATCAAAAACTACACATTTTCATTGTAAATACAAGAAATGTACATAAAAACTACACATTTTCAGTGTACACTCAAGTAATGTACATAAAAACTACACATTTTCAGTGTACACTCAAGAAATGTACATAAAAACTACACATTTTCAGTGTACACTCAAGTAATGTACATCAAAAACTACACATTTTCATTGTAAATACAAGAAATGTACATAAAAACTACACATTTTCAGTGTACACTCAAGTAATGTACATAAAAACTACACATTTTCAGTGTACACTCAAGTAATGTACATCAAAAACTACACATTTTCAGTGTACACTCAAGAAATGTACATAAAAACTACACATTTTCATTGTAAATACAAGAAATGTACTTCAAAAACTACACATTTTCAGTGTACACTCAAGAAATATACATAAAAAACTACACATTTTCATTGTAAATACAAGAAATGTACTTCAAAAACTACACATTTTCAGTGTACACTCAAGTAATGTACATAAAGACTACACATTTTCATTGTACACTCAAGTAATGTACATAAAAACTACACATTTTCAGTGTACACTCAAGTAATGTACTTCAAAAACTACACATTTTCAGTGTACACTCAAGAAATGTACATAAAAACTACACATTTTCATTGTACACTCAAGTAATGTACATAAAAACTACACATTTTCAGTGTACACTCAAGTAATGTACTTCAAAAACTACACATTTTCAGTGTACACTCAAGAAATGTACATAAAAAACTACACATTTTCATTGTAAATACAAGAAATGTACTTCAAAAACTACACATTTTCAGTGTACACTCAAGTAATGTACTTCAAAAACTACACATTTTCAGTGTACACTCAAGTAATGTACATAAAAACTACACATTTTCATTGTACACTCAAGTAATGTACATAAAAACTACACATTTTCAGTGTACACTCAAGTAATGTACTTCAAAAACTACACATTTTCAGTGTACACTCAAGAAATGTACATAAAAACTACACATTTTCATTGTACACTCAAGTAATATACATCAAAAACTACACATTTTCAGTGTACACTCAAGTAATGTACTTCAAAAACTACACATTTTCAGTGTACACTCAAGAAATGTACATAAAAACTACACATTTTCAGTGTACACTCAAGTAATATACATCAAAAACTACACATTTTCAGTGTACACTCAAGTAATGTACATCAAAAACTACACATTTTCATTGTAAATACAAGAAATGTACTTCAAAAACTACACATTTTCAGTGTACACTCAAGTAATGTACATCAAAAACTACACATTTTCATTGTAAATACAAGAAATGTACATCAAAAACTACACATTTTCATTGTAAATACAAGAAATGTACTTCAAAAACTACACATTTTCATTGTAAATACAAGAAATGTACATAAAAAGCTACACATTTTCAGTGTACACTCAAGAGATGTTCATCAAAAACTACACATTTTCATTGTAAATACAAGAAATGTACTTCAAAAACTACACATTTTCAGTGTACACTCAAGTAATGTACATCAAAAACTACACATTTTCATTGTAAATACAAGAAATGTACATCAAAAACTACACATTTTCATTGTAAATACAAGAAATGTACTTCAAAAACTACACATTTTCATTGTAAATACAAGAAATGTACATAAAAAGCTACACATTTTCAGTGTACACTCAAGAGATGTTCATCAAAAACTACACATTTTCATTGTAAATACAAGAAATGTACTTCAAAAACTACACATTTTCAGTGTACACTCAAGTAATGTACATCAAAAACTACACATTTTCATTGTAAATACAAGAAATGTACATCAAAAACTACACATTTTCAGTGTACACTCAAGAGATGTACATCAAAAACTACACATTTTCATTGTAAATACAAGAAATGTACTTCAAAAACTACACATTTTCAGTGTACACTCAAGTAATGTACATCAAAAACTACACATTTTCATTAGAAATACAAGAAATGTACTTCAAAAACTACACATTTTCAGTGTACACTTAAGTAATGTACATCAAAAACTACACATTTTCATTGTAAATACAAGAAATGTACATCAAAAACTACACATTTTCATTGTAAATACAAGAAATGTACTTCAAAAACTACACATTTTCAGTGTACACTCAAGTAATGTACATTAAAAACTACACATTTTCATTAGAAATACAAGAAATGTACTTCAAAAACTACACATTTTCAGTGTACACTCAAGTAATGTACATCAAAAACTACACATTTTCATTGTAAATACAAGAAATGTACATCAAAAACTACACATTTTCATTGTAAATACAAGAAATGTACTTCAAAAACTACACATTTTCATTGTAAATACAAGAAATGTACTTCAAAAACTACACATTTTCAGTGTACACTCAAGTAATGTACATCAAAAACTACACATTTTCATTAGAAATACAAGAAATGTACTTCAAAAACTACACATTTTCAGTGTACACTTAAGTAATGTACATCAAAAACTACACATTTTCATTGTAAATACAAGAAATGTACATCAAAAACTACACATTTTCATTGTAAATACAAGAAATGTACTTCAAAAACTACACATTTTCAGTGTACACTCAAGTAATGTACATTAAAAACTACACATTTTCATTAGAAATACAAGAAATGTACTTCAAAAACTACACATTTTCAGTGTACACTCAAGTAATGTACATCAAAAACTACACATTTTCATTGTAAATACAAGTAATATACATCAAAAACTACACATTTTCATTGTAAATACAAGAAATGTACTTCAAAAACTACACATTTTCAGTGTACACTCAAGTAATGTACATCAAAAACTACACATTTTCATTGTAAATACAAGAAATGTACATCAAAAACTACACATTTTCATTGTAAATACAAGAAATGTACTTCAAAAACTACACATTTTCATTGTAAATACAAGAAATGTACATAAAAAGCTACACATTTTCAGTGTACACTCAAGAGATGTTCATCAAAAACTACACATTTTCATTGTAAATACAAGAAATGTACTTCAAAAACTACACATTTTCAGTGTACACTCAAGTAATGTACATCAAAAACTACACATTTTCATTGTAAATACAAGAAATGTACATCAAAAACTACACATTTTCATTGTAAATACAAGAAATGTACTTCAAAAACTACACATTTTCATTGTAAATACAAGAAATGTACATAAAAAGCTACACATTTTCAGTGTACACTCAAGAGATGTTCATCAAAAACTACACATTTTCATTGTAAATACAAGAAATGTACTTCAAAAACTACACATTTTCAGTGTACACTCAAGTAATGTACATCAAAAACTACACATTTTCATTGTAAATACAAGAAATGTACATCAAAAACTACACATTTTCAGTGTACACTCAAGAGATGTACATCAAAAACTACACATTTTCATTGTAAATACAAGAAATGTACTTCAAAAACTACACATTTTCAGTGTACACTCAAGTAATGTACATCAAAAACTACACATTTTCATTAGAAATACAAGAAATGTACTTCAAAAACTACACATTTTCAGTGTACACTTAAGTAATGTACATCAAAAACTACACATTTTCATTGTAAATACAAGAAATGTACATCAAAAACTACACATTTTCATTGTAAATACAAGAAATGTACTTCAAAAACTACACATTTTCAGTGTACACTCAAGTAATGTACATTAAAAACTACACATTTTCATTAGAAATACAAGAAATGTACTTCAAAAACTACACATTTTCAGTGTACACTCAAGTAATGTACATCAAAAACTACACATTTTCATTGTAAATACAAGAAATGTACATCAAAAACTACACATTTTCATTGTAAATACAAGAAATGTACTTCAAAAACTACACATTTTCAGTGTACACTCAAGTAATGTACATCAAAAACTACACATTTTCATTGTAAATACAAGAAATGTACATCAAAAACTACACATTTTCATTGTAAATACAAGAAATGTACTTAAAAAACTACACATTTTCAGTGTACACTCAAGTAATGTACATCAAAAACTACACATTTTCATTGTAAATACAAGAAATGTACATCAAAAACTACACATTTTCATTGTAAATACAACAAATGTACTTCAAAAACTACACATTTTCAGTGTACACTCAAGTAATGTACATAAAAACTACACATTTTCAGTGTACACTCAAGAAATGTACATAAAAACTACACATTTTCAGTGTACACTCAAGTAATGTACATCAAAAACTACACATTTTCATTGTAAATACAAGAAATGTACTTCAAAAACTACACATTTTCATTGTAAATACAACAAATGTACTTCAAAAACTACACATTTTCAGTGTACACTCAAGTAATGTACATCAAAAACTACACATTTTCATTGTAAATACAAGAAATGTACTTCAAAAACTACACATTTTCATTGTAAATACAACAAATGTACTTCAAAAACTACACATTTTCAGTGTACACTCAAGTAATGTACATAAAAACTACACATTTTCATTGTAAATACAAGAAATGTAGTTCAAAAACTACACATTTTCATTGTAAATACAACAAATGTACTTCAAAAACTACACATTTTCAGTGTACACTCAAGTAATGTACATAAAAACTACACATTTTCAGTGTACACTCAAGAAATGTACTTCAAAAACTACACATTTTCAGTGTACACTCAAGTAATGTACATCAAAAACTACACACTTTCATTGTAAATACAAGAAATGTACCTCAAAAACTACACATTTTCATTGTAAATACAAGAAATGTACTTCAAAAACTACACATTTTCAGTGTACACTCAAGTAATGTACATCAAAAACTACACATTTTCATTGTAAATAAAAGAAATGTACATAAAAACTACACATTTTCAGTGTACACTCAAGTAATGTACATAAAAACTACACATTTTCAGTGTACACTCAAGAAATGTACATAAAAACTACACATTTTCAGTGTACACTCAAGTAATGTACATCAAAAACTACACATTTTCATTGTACACTCAAGAGATGTTCATCAAAAACTACACATTTTCATTGTAAATACAAGAAATGTACTTCAAAAGCTACACATTTTCAGTGTACACTCAAGTAATGTACATCAAAAACTACACATTTTCATTGTACACTCAAGTAATGTACATAAAAACTACACATTTTCAGTGTACACTCAAGTAATGTACATAAAAACTACACATTTTCAGTGTACACTCAAGTAATGTACATCAAAAACTACACATTTTCATTGTAAATACAAGAAATGTACATAAAAACTACACATTTTCAGTGTACACTCAAGTAATGTACATAAAAACTACACATTTTCAGTGTACACTCAAGAAATGTACATAAAAACTACACATTTTCAGTTTACACTCAAGTAATGTACATCAAAAACTACACATTTTCATTGTACACTCAAGAGATGTTCATCAAAAACTACACATTTTCATTGTAAATACAAGAAATGTACTTCAAAAACTACACATTTTCAGTGTACACTCAAGTAATGTACATAAAAAACTACACATTTTCATTGTAAATACAAGAAATGTACATAAAAACTGCACATTTTCAGTGTACACTCAAGTAATGTACATAAAAACTACACATTTTCAGTGTACACTCAAGTAATGTACATAAAAACTACACATTTTCAGTGTACACTCAAGTAATATACATCAAAAACTACACATTTTCATTGTAAATACAAGAAATGTACATAAAAACTACACATTTTCAGTGTACACTCAAGTAATGTGCATAAAAACTACACATTTTCAGTGTACACTCAAGAAATGTACATAAAAACTACACATTTTCAGTGTACACTCAAGTAATGTACATCAAAAACTACACATTTTCATTGTAAATACAAGAAATGTACATAAAAACTACACATTTTCAGTGTACACTCAAGTAATGTACATAAAAACTACACATTTTCAGTGTACACTCAAGAAATGTACATAAAAACTACACATTTTCAGTGTACACTCAAGTAATGTACATCAAAAACTACACATTTTCATTGTAAATACAAGAAATGTACATAAAAACTACACATTTTCAGTGTACACTCAAGTAATGTACATAAAAACTACACATTTTCAGTGTACACTCAAGTAATGTACATCAAAAACTACACATTTTCAGTGTACACTCAAGAAATGTACATAAAAACTACACATTTTCATTGTAAATACAAGAAATGTACTTCAAAAACTACACATTTTCAGTGTACACTCAAGAAATATACATAAAAAACTACACATTTTCATTGTAAATACAAGAAATGTACTTCAAAAACTACACATTTTCAGTGTACACTCAAGTAATGTACATAAAGACTACACATTTTCATTGTACACTCAAGTAATGTACATAAAAACTACACATTTTCAGTGTACACTCAAGTAATGTACTTCAAAAACTACACATTTTCAGTGTACACTCAAGAAATGTACATAAAAACTACACATTTTCATTGTACACTCAAGTAATGTACATAAAAACTACACATTTTCAGTGTACACTCAAGTAATGTACTTCAAAAACTACACATTTTCAGTGTACACTCAAGAAATGTACATAAAAAACTACACATTTTCATTGTAAATACAAGAAATGTACTTCAAAAACTACACATTTTCAGTGTACACTCAAGTAATGTACTTCAAAAACTACACATTTTCAGTGTACACTCAAGTAATGTACATAAAAACTACACATTTTCATTGTACACTCAAGTAATGTACATAAAAACTACACATTTTCAGTGTACACTCAAGTAATGTACTTCAAAAACTACACATTTTCAGTGTACACTCAAGAAATGTACATAAAAACTACACATTTTCATTGTACACTCAAGTAATATACATCAAAAACTACACATTTTCAGTGTACACTCAAGTAATGTACTTCAAAAACTACACATTTTCAGTGTACACTCAAGAAATGTACATAAAAACTACACATTTTCAGTGTACACTCAAGTAATATACATCAAAAACTACACATTTTCAGTGTACACTCAAGTAATGTACATCAAAAACTACACATTTTCATTGTAAATACAAGAAATGTACTTCAAAAACTACACATTTTCAGTGTACACTCAAGTAATGTACATCAAAAACTACACATTTTCATTGTAAATACAAGAAATGTACATCAAAAACTACACATTTTCATTGTAAATACAAGAAATGTACTTCAAAAACTACACATTTTCATTGTAAATACAAGAAATGTACATAAAAAGCTACACATTTTCAGTGTACACTCAAGAGATGTTCATCAAAAACTACACATTTTCATTGTAAATACAAGAAATGTACTTCAAAAACTACACATTTTCAGTGTACACTCAAGTAATGTACATCAAAAACTACACATTTTCATTGTAAATACAAGAAATGTACATCAAAAACTACACATTTTCATTGTAAATACAAGAAATGTACTTCAAAAACTACACATTTTCATTGTAAATACAAGAAATGTACATAAAAAGCTACACATTTTCAGTGTACACTCAAGAGATGTTCATCAAAAACTACACATTTTCATTGTAAATACAAGAAATGTACTTCAAAAACTACACATTTTCAGTGTACACTCAAGTAATGTACATCAAAAACTACACATTTTCATTAGAAATACAAGAAATGTACTTCAAAAACTACACATTTTCAGTGTACACTTAAGTAATGTACATCAAAAACTACACATTTTCATTGTAAATACAAGAAATGTACATCAAAAACTACACATTTTCATTGTAAATACAAGAAATGTACTTCAAAAACTACACATTTTCAGTGTACACTCAAGTAATGTACATTAAAAACTACACATTTTCATTAGAAATACAAGAAATGTACTTCAAAAACTACACATTTTCAGTGTACACTCAAGTAATGTACATCAAAAACTACACATTTTCATTGTAAATACAAGAAATGTACATCAAAAACTACACATTTTCATTGTAAATACAAGAAATGTACTTCAAAAACTACACATTTTCAGTGTACACTCAAGTAATGTACATCAAAAACTACACATTTTCATTGTAAATACAAGAAATGTACATCAAAAACTACACATTTTCATTGTAAATACAAGAAATGTACTTAAAAAACTACACATTTTCAGTGTACACTCAAGTAATGTACATCAAAAACTACACATTTTCATTGTAAATACAAGAAATGTACATCAAAAACTACACATTTTCATTGTAAATACAACAAATGTACTTCAAAAACTACACATTTTCAGTGTACACTCAAGTAATGTACATAAAAACTACACATTTTCAGTGTACACTCAAGAAATGTACATAAAAACTACACATTTTCAGTGTACACTCAAGTAATGTACATCAAAAACTACACATTTTCATTGTAAATACAAGAAATGTACTTCAAAAACTACACATTTTCATTGTAAATACAACAAATGTACTTCAAAAACTACACATTTTCAGTGTACACTCAAGTAATGTACATAAAAACTACACATTTTCATTGTAAATACAAGAAATGTACTTCAAAAACTACACATTTTCATTGTAAATACAACAAATGTACTTCAAAAACTACACATTTTCAGTGTACACTCAAGAAATGCACATAAAAACTACACATTTTCAGTGTACACTCAAGTAATGTACATCAAAAACTACACATTTTCATTGTAAATACAAGAAATGTACTTCAAAAACTACACATTTTCATTGTAAATACAACAAATGTACTTCAAAAACTACACATTTTCAGTGTACACTCAAGTAATGTACATAAAAACTACACATTTTCATTGTAAATACAAGAAATGTAGTTCAAAAACTACACATTTTCATTGTAAATACAACAAATGTACTTCAAAAACTACACATTTTCAGTGTACACTCAAGTAATGTACATAAAAACTACACATTTTCAGTGTACACTCAAGAAATGTACTTCAAAAACTACACATTTTCAGTGTACACTCAAGTAATGTACATCAAAAACTACACACTTTCATTGTAAATACAAGAAATGTACTTCAAAAACTACACATTTTCATTGTAAATACAAGAAATGTACTTCAAAAACTACACATTTTCAGTGTACACTCAAGTAATGTACATGAAAAACTACACATTTTCATTGTAAATAAAAGAAATGTACATAAAAACTACACATTTTCAGTGTACGCTCAAGTAATGTACATAAAAACTACACATTTTCAGTGTACACTCAAGAAATGTACATAAAAACTACACATTTTCAGTGTACACTCAAGTAATGTACATCAAAAACTACACATTTTCATTGTACACTCAAGAGATGTTCATCAAAAACTACACATTTTCATTGTAAATACAAGAAATGTACTTCAAAAGCTACACATTTTCAGTGTACACTCAAGTAATGTACATCAAAAACTACACATTTTCATTGTACACTCAAGTAATGTACATAAAAACTACACATTTTCAGTGTACACTCAAGTAATGTACATAAAAACTACACATTTTCAGTGTACACTCAAGTAATGTACATAAAAACTACACATTTTCAGTGTACACTCAAGAAATGTACATAAAAACTACACATTTTCAGTGTACACTCAAGTAATGTACATCAAAAACTACACATTTTCATTGTACACTCAAGAGATGTTCATCAAAAACTACACATTTTCATTGTAAATACAAGAAATGTACTTCAAAAACTACACATTTTCAGTGTACACTCAAGTAATGTACATAAAAAACTACACATTTTCATTGTAAATACAAGAAATGTACATAAAAACTGCACATTTTCAGTGTACACTCAAGTAATGTACATAAAAACTACACATTTTCAGTGTACACTCAAGTAATGTACATAAAAACTACACATTTTCAGTGTACACTCAAGTAATATACATCAAAAACTACACATTTTCATTGTAAATACAAGAAATGTACATAAAAACTACACATTTTCAGTGTACACTCAAGTAATGTACATAAAAACTACACATTTTCAGTGTACACTCAAGAAATGTACATAAAAACTACACATTTTCAGTGTACACTCAAGTAATGTACATCAAAAACTACACATTTTCATTGTAAATACAAGAAATGTACATAAAAACTACACATTTTCAGTGTACACTCAAGTAATGTACATAAAAACTACACATTTTCAGTGTACACTCAAGAAATGTACATAAAAACTACACATTTTCAGTGTACACTCAAGTAATGTACATCAAAAACTACACATTTTCATTGTAAATACAAGAAATGTACATAAAAACTACACATTTTCAGTGTACACTCAAGTAATGTACATAAAAACTACACATTTTCAGTGTACACTCAAGTAATGTACATCAAAAACTACACATTTTCAGTGTACACTCAAGAAATGTACATAAAAACTACACATTTTCATTGTAAATACAAGAAATGTACTTCAAAAACTACACATTTTCAGTGTACACTCAAGAAATATACATAAAAACTACACATTTTCAGTGTACACTCAAGTAATGTACATCAAAAACTACACATTTTCAGTGTACACTCAAGAAATGTACATAAAAACTACACATTTTCATTGTAAATACAAGAAATGTACATAAAAACTACACATTTTCAGTGTACACTCAAGTAATGTACATAAAAACTACACATTTTCAGTGTACACTCAAGTAATGTACATCAAAAACTACACATTTTCAGTGTACACTCAAGAAATGTACATAAAAACTACACATTTTCATTGTAAATACAAGAAATGTACTTCAAAAACTACACATTTTCAGTGTACACTCAAGTAATGTACATAAAGACTACACATTTTCATTGTACACTCAAGTAATGTACATAAAAACTACACATTTTCAGTGTACACTCAAGTAATGTACTTCAAAAACTACACATTTTCAGTGTACACTCAAGAAATGTACATAAAAACTACACATTTTCATTGTACACTCAAGTAATGTACATAAAAACTACACATTTTCAGTGTACACTCAAGTAATGTACTTCAAAAACTACACATTTTCAGTGTACACTCAAGAAATGTACATAAAAAACTACACATTTTCATTGTAAATACAAGAAATGTACTTCAAAAACTACACATTTTCAGTGTACACTCAAGTAATGTACTTCAAAAACTACACATTTTCAGTGTACACTCAAGTAATGTACATAAAAACTACACATTTTCATTGTACACTCAAGTAATGTACATAAAAACTACACATTTTCAGTGTACACTCAAGTAATGTACTTCAAAAACTACACATTTTCAGTGTACACTCAAGAAATGTACATAAAAACTACACATTTTCATTGTACACTCAAGTAATATACATCAAAAACTACACATTTTCAGTGTACACTCAAGTAATGTACTTCAAAAACTACACATTTTCAGTGTACACTCAAGAAATGTACATAAAAACTACACATTTTCAGTGTACACTCAAGTAATATACATCAAAAACTACACATTTTCAGTGTACACTCAAGTAATGTACATCAAAAACTACACATTTTCATTGTAAATACAAGAAATGTACTTCAAAAACTACACATTTTCAGTGTACACTCAAGTAATGTACATCAAAAACTACACATTTTCATTGTAAATACAAGAAATGTACTTCAAAAACTACACATTTTCAGTGTACACTCAAGAAATATACATAAAAAACTACACATTTTCATTGTAAATACAAGAAATGTACTTCAAAAACCCCACATTTTCAGTGTACACTCAAGTAATGTACTTCAAAAACTACACATTTTCAGTGTACACTCAAGTAATGTACATAAAAACTACACATTTTCATTGTACACTCAAGTAATGTACATCAAAAACTACACATTTTCATTGTACACTCAAGTAATATACATCAAAAACTACACATTTTCAGTGTACACTCAAGAAATGTACATAAAAACTACACATTTTCAGTGTACACTCAAGAAATGTACATAAAAACAACACATTTTCAGTGTACACTCAAGTAATGTACATCAAAAACTACACATTTTCATTGTAAATACAAGAAATGTACTTCAAAAACTACACATTTTCAGTGTACACTCAAGTAATGTACATCAAAAACTACACATTTTCAATGTAAATACAAGAAATGTACTTCAAAAACTACACATTTTCAGTGTACACTCAAGTAATGTACTTCAAAAACTACACATTTTCAGTGTACACTCAAGTAATGTACATAAAAACTACACATTTTCAGTGTACACTCAAGTAATATACATCAAAAACTACACATTTTCAGTGTACACTCAAGAAATGTACATAAAAACTACACATTTTCAGTGTACACTCAAGTAATATACATCAAAAACTACACATTTTCAGTGTACACTCAAGTAATGTACATCAAAAACTACACATTTTCATTGTAAATACAAGAAATGTACTTCAAAAACTACACATTTTCAGTGTACACTCAAGTAATGTACATCAAAAACTACACATTTTCATTGTAAATACAAGAAATGTACTTCAAAAACTACACATTTTCAGTGTACACTCAAGAAATATACATAAAAAACTACACATTTTCATTGTAAATACAAGAAATGTACTTCAAAAACTACACATTTTCAGTGTACACTCAAGAAATGTACTTCAAAAACTACACATTTTCAGTGTACACTCAAGTAATGTACATAAAAACTACACATTTTCATTGTACACTCAAGTAATGTACATAAAAACTACACATTTTCAGTGTACACTCAAGTAATGTACTTCAAAAACTACACATTTTCAGTGTACACTCAAGAAATGTACATAAAAACAACACATTTTCAGTGTACACTCAAGTAATGTACATCAAAAACTACACATTTTCATTGTAAATACAAGAAACGTACTTCAAAAACTACACATTTTCAGTGTACACTCAAGTAATGTACATAAAAAACTACACATTTTCATTGTAAATTCAAGAAATGTACTTCAAAAACTACACATTTTCAGTGTACACTCAAGTAATGTACATCAAAAACTACACATTTTCATTGTAAATACAAGAAATGTACTTCACAAACTACACATTTTCAGTGTACACTCAAGTAATGTACATCAAAAACTACACATTTTCATTGTAAATACAAGAAATGTACATAAAAACTACACATTTTCAGTGTACACTCAAGTAATGTACATAAAAACTACACATTTTCAGTGTACACTCAAGAAATGTACATAAAAACTACACATTTTCAGTGTACACTCAAGTAATGTACATCAAAAACTACACATTTTCATTGTAAATACAAGAAATGTACTTCAAAAACTACACATTTTCAGTGTACACTCAAGTAATGTACATCAAAAACTACACATTTTCATTGTATATACAAGAAATGTACTTCAAAAACTACACATTTCAGTGTACACTCAAGTAATGTACATAAAAAACTACACATTTTCATTGTAAATTCAAGAAATGTACTTCAAAAACTACACATTTCAGTGTACACTCAAGTAATGTACATCAAAAACTACACATTTTCATTGTAAATACAAGAAATGTACTTCACAAACTACACATTTTCAGTGTACACTCAAGTAATGTACATCAAAAACTACACATTTTCATTGTAAATACAAGAAATGTACATAAAAACTACACATTTTCAGTGTACACTCAAGTAATGTACATAAAAACTACACATTTTCAGTGTACACTCAAGAAATGTACATAAAAACTACACATTTTCAGTGTACACTCAAGTAATGTACATCAAAAACTACACATTTTCATTGTAAATAACAGAAATGTACATAAAAACTACACATTTTCAGTGTACACTCAAGTAATGTACATAAAAACTACACATTTTCAGTGTACACTCAAGAAATGTACATAAAAACTACACATTTTCAGTGTACACTCAAGTAATGTACATCAAAAACTACACATTTGCATTGTATATACAAGAAATGTACTTCAAAAACTACACATTTCAGTGTACACTAAAGTAATGTACATCAAAAACTACACATTTTCATTGTAAATACAAGAAATGTACTTCAAAAACTACACATTTTCAGTGTACACTCAAGTAATGTACATCAAAAACTACACATTTTCATTGTAAATACAAGAAATGTACTTCAAAAACTACACATTTTCAGTGTACACTCAAGTAATGTACATCAAAAACTACACATTTTCATTGTAAATACAAGAAATGTACTTCAAAAACTACACATTTTCATTGTACACTCAAGAAATATACATCAAAAACTACACATTTTCATTGTAAATACAAGAAATGTACATAAAAAGCTACACATTTTCATTGTAAATACAAGACATATACATAAAAAACTACACATTTTCATTGTAAATACAAGAAATGTACTTCAAAAACTACACATTTTCAGTGTACACTCAAGTAATGTACATCAAAAACTACACATTTTCATTGTAAATACAACAAATGTACTTCAAAAACTACACATTTTCAGTGTACACTCAAGTAATGTACATAAAAACTACACATTTTCAGTGTACACTCAAGAAATGTACTTCAAAAACTACACATTTTCAGTGTACACTCAAGTAATGTACATCAAAAACTACACACTTTCATTGTAAATACAAGAAATGTACTTCAAAAACTACACATTTTCATTGTAAATACAAGAAATGTACTTCAAAAACTACACATTTTCAGTGTACACTCAAGTAATGTACATGAAAAACTACACATTTTCATTGTAAATAAAAGAAATGTACATAAAAACTACACATTTTCAGTGTACGCTCAAGTAATGTACATAAAAACTACACATTTTCAGTGTACACTCAAGAAATGTACATAAAAACTACACATTTTCAGTGTACACTCAAGTAATGTACATCAAAAACTACACATTTTCATTGTACACTCAAGAGATGTTCATCAAAAACTACACATTTTCATTGTAAATACAAGAAATGTACTTCAAAAGCTACACATTTTCAGTGTACACTCAAGTAATGTACATCAAAAACTACACATTTTCATTGTACACTCAAGTAATGTACATAAAAACTACACATTTTCAGTGTACACTCAAGTAATGTACATAAAAACTACACATTTTCAGTGTACACTCAAGTAATGTACATCAAAAACTACACATTTTCATTGTAAATACAAGAAATGTACATAAAAACTACACATTTTCAGTGTACACTCAAGTAATGTACATAAAAACTACACATTTTCAGTGTACACTCAAGAAATGTACATAAAAACTACACATTTTCAGTGTACACTCAAGTAATGTACATCAAAAACTACACATTTTCATTGTACACTCAAGAGATGTTCATCAAAAACTACACATTTTCATTGTAAATACAAGAAATGTACTTCAAAAACTACACATTTTCAGTGTACACTCAAGTAATGTACATAAAAAACTACACATTTTCATTGTAAATACAAGAAATGTACATAAAAACTGCACATTTTCAGTGTACACTCAAGTAATGTACATAAAAACTACACATTTTCAGTGTACACTCAAGTAATGTACATAAAAACTACACATTTTCAGTGTACACTCAAGTAATATACATCAAAAACTACACATTTTCATTGTAAATACAAGAAATGTACATAAAAACTACACATTTTCAGTGTACACTCAAGTAATGTACATAAAAACTACACATTTTCAGTGTACACTCAAGAAATGTACATAAAAACTACACATTTTCAGTGTACACTCAAGTAATGTACATCAAAAACTACACATTTTCATTGTAAATACAAGAAATGTACATAAAAACTACACATTTTCAGTGTACACTCAAGTAATGTACATAAAAACTACACATTTTCAGTGTACACTCAAGAAATGTACATAAAAACTACACATTTTCAGTGTACACTCAAGTAATGTACATCAAAAACTACACATTTTCATTGTAAATACAAGAAATGTACATAAAAACTACACATTTTCAGTGTACACTCAAGTAATGTACATAAAAACTACACATTTTCAGTGTACACTCAAGTAATGTACATCAAAAACTACACATTTTCAGTGTACACTCAAGAAATGTACATAAAAACTACACATTTTCATTGTAAATACAAGAAATGTACTTCAAAAACTACACATTTTCAGTGTACACTCAAGAAATATACATAAAAAACTACACATTTTCATTGTAAATACAAGAAATGTACTTCAAAAACTACACATTTTCAGTGTACACTCAAGTAATGTACATAAAGACTACACATTTTCATTGTACACTCAAGTAATGTACATAAAAACTACACATTTTCAGTGTACACTCAAGTAATGTACTTCAAAAACTACACATTTTCAGTGTACACTCAAGAAATGTACATAAAAACTACACATTTTCATTGTACACTCAAGTAATGTACATAAAAACTACACATTTTCAGTGTACACTCAAGTAATGTACTTCAAAAACTACACATTTTCAGTGTACACTCAAGAAATGTACATAAAAAACTACACATTTTCATTGTAAATACAAGAAATGTACTTCAAAAACTACACATTTTCAGTGTACACTCAAGTAATGTACTTCAAAAACTACACATTTTCAGTGTACACTCAAGTAATGTACATAAAAACTACACATTTTCATTGTACACTCAAGTAATGTACATAAAAACTACACATTTTCAGTGTACACTCAAGTAATGTACTTCAAAAACTACACATTTTCAGTGTACACTCAAGAAATGTACATAAAAACTACACATTTTCATTGTACACTCAAGTAATATACATCAAAAACTACACATTTTCAGTGTACACTCAAGTAATGTACTTCAAAAACTACACATTTTCAGTGTACACTCAAGAAATGTACATAAAAACTACACATTTTCAGTGTACACTCAAGTAATATACATCAAAAACTACACATTTTCAGTGTACACTCAAGTAATGTACATCAAAAACTACACATTTTCATTGTAAATACAAGAAATGTACTTCAAAAACTACACATTTTCAGTGTACACTCAAGTAATGTACATCAAAAACTACACATTTTCATTGTAAATACAAGAAATGTACTTCAAAAACTACACATTTTCAGTGTACACTCAAGAAATATACATAAAAAACTACACATTTTCATTGTAAATACAAGAAATGTACTTCAAAAACCCCACATTTTCAGTGTACACTCAAGTAATGTACTTCAAAAACTACACATTTTCAGTGTACACTCAAGTAATGTACATAAAAACTACACATTTTCATTGTACACTCAAGTAATGTACATCAAAAACTACACATTTTCATTGTACACTCAAGTAATATACATCAAAAACTACACATTTTCAGTGTACACTCAAGAAATGTACATAAAAACTACACATTTTCAGTGTACACTCAAGAAATGTACATAAAAACAACACATTTTCAGTGTACACTCAAGTAATGTACATCAAAAACTACACATTTTCATTGTAAATACAAGAAATGTACTTCAAAAACTACACATTTTCAGTGTACACTCAAGTAATATACTTCAAAAACTACACATTTTCAGTGTACACTCAAGTAATGTACATAAAAACTACACATTTTCAGTGTACACTCAAGTAATATACATCAAAAACTACACATTTTCAGTGTACACTCAAGAAATGTACATAAAAACTACACATTTTCAGTGTACACTCAAGTAATATACATCAAAAACTACACATTTTCAGTGTACACTCAAGTAATGTACATAAAAAACTACACATTTTCATTGTAAATTCAAGAAATGTACTTCAAAAACTACACATTTCAGTGTACACTCAAGTAATGTACATCAAAAACTACACATTTTCATTGTAAATACAAGAAATGTACTTCACAAACTACACATTTTCAGTGTACACTCAAGTAATGTACATCAAAAACTACACATTTTCATTGTAAATACAAGAAATGTACATAAAAACTACACATTTTCAGTGTACACTCAAGTAATGTACATAAAAACTACACATTTTCAGTGTACACTCAAGAAATGTACATAAAAACTACACATTTTCAGTGTACACTCAAGTAATGTACATCAAAAACTACACATTTTCATTGTAAATAACAGAAATGTACATAAAAACTACACATTTTCAGTGTACACTCAAGTAATGTACATAAAAACTACACATTTTCAGTGTACACTCAAGAAATGTACATAAAAACTACACATTTTCAGTGTACACTCAAGTAATGTACATCAAAAACTACACATTTGCATTGTATATACAAGAAATGTACTTCAAAAACTACACATTTCAGTGTACACTAAAGTAATGTACATCAAAAACTACACATTTTCATTGTAAATACAAGAAATGTACTTCAAAAACTACACATTTTCAGTGTACACTCAAGTAATGTACATCAAAAACTACACATTTTCATTGTAAATACAAGAAATGTACTTCAAAAACTACACATTTTCAGTGTACACTCAAGTAATGTACATCAAAAACTACACATTTTCATTGTAAATACAAGAAATGTACTTCAAAAACTACACATTTTCATTGTACACTCAAGAAATATACATCAAAAACTACACATTTTCATTGTAAATACAAGAAATGTACATAAAAAGCTACACATTTTCATTGTAAATACAAGACATATACATAAAAAACTACACATTTTCATTGTAAATACAAGAAATGTACATAAAAAACTACACATTTTCATTGTAAATACAAGCAATATACATAAAAAACTACACATTTTCATTGTAAATACAAGAAATGTACATAAAAAACTACCTATTTTCATTGTAAATACAAGAAATATACATAAAAAACTACACATTTTCATTGTAAATACAAGAAATATACATAAAAAACTACACATTCTCATTGTAAATACAAGAAATATACATCAAAAACTACACATTTTCATTGTAAATACAAGAAATGTACTTCACAAACTACACATTTTCAGTGTACACTCAAGTAATGTACATCAAAAACTACACATTTTCATTGTAAATACAAGAAATGTACTTAAAAGACTACACATTTTCAGTGAACACTCAAGAAATATACATCAAAAACTACACATTTTCATTGTAAATACAAGAAATGTACATAAAAAACTACACATTTTCATTGTAAATACAAGAAATATACATAAAAAACTACACATTTTCATTGTAAATACAAGAAATATACATAAAAAACTACACATTTTCATTGTAAATACAAGAAATATACATAAAAAACTACACATTTTCATTGTAAATACAAGAAATGTACATAAAAAACTACACATTTTCATTGTAAATACAAGAAATATACAAAAAAAACTACACCTTTTCATTGTAAATACAAGAAATGTACATAAAAAGCTACACATTTTCATTGTAAATACAAGAAATGTACATAAAAAACTACACATTTTCATTGTAAATACAAGAAATGTACATTAAAAACTACACATTTTCATTGTAAATACAAGAAATGTACATAAAAAACTACCTATTTTCATTGTAAATACAAGAAATATACATAAAAAACTACACATTTTCATTGTAAATACAAGAAATATACATAAAAAACTACACATTCTCATTGTAAATACAAGAAATATACATCAAAAACTACACATTTTCATTGTAAATACAAGAAATGTACTTCACAAACTACACATTTTCAGTGTACACTCAAGTAATGTACATCAAAAACTACACATTTTCATTGTAAATACAAGAAATGTACTTAAAAGACTACACATTTTCAGTGAACACTCAAGAAATATACATCAAAAACTACACATTTTCATTGTAAATACAAGAAATGTACATAAAAAACTACACATTTTCATTGTAAATACAAGAAATATACATAAAAAACTACACATTTTCATTGTAAATACAAGAAATATACATAAAAAACTACACATTTTCATTGTAAATACAAGAAATATACATAAAAAACTACACATTTTCATTGTAAATACAAGAAATGTACATAAAAAACTACACATTTTCATTGTAAATACAAGAAATATACAAAAAAAACTACACCTTTTCATTGTAAATACAAGAAATGTACATAAAAAGCTACACATTTTCATTGTAAATACAAGAAATGTACATAAAAAACTACACATTTTCATTGTAAATACAAGAAATGTACATTAAAAACTACACATTTTCATTGTAAATACAAGAAATATACATAAAAAACTACACATTTTCATTGTAAGTTCAAGAAATATACATAAAAAACTACACATTTTCATTGTAAATACAAGAAATATACATCAAAAACTACACATTTTCATTGTAAATACAAGAAATGTACTTCAAAAACTGCACATTTTCAGTGTACACTCAAGTAATGTACATCAAAAACTACACATTTTCATTGTAAATACAAGAAATGTACTTCAAAAACTACACATTTTCAGTGTACACTCAAGAAATATACATGAAAAACTACACATTTTCATTGTAAATACAAGAAATGTACATAAAAAACTACACATTTTCATTGTAAATACAAGAAATATACATAAAAAACTACACATTTTCATTGTAAATACAAGAAATATACATAAAAAACTACACATTTTCAATGTAAATACAAGAAATATACATAAAAAACTACACATTTTCATTGTAATAACAAGAAATGTACAGAAAAAACTACACATTTTCATTGTAAATACAAGAAATATACATAAAAAACTACACATTTTCATTGTAAATACAAGAAATGTACATAAAAAACTACACATTTTCATTGTAAATACAAGAAATATACATCAAAAACTACACATTTTCATTGTAAATACAAGAAATGTACTTCAAAAACTACACATTTTCAGTGTACACTCAAGTAATGTACATCAAAAACTACACATTTTCATTGTAAATACAAGAAATGTACTTCAAAAACTACACATTTTCAGTGTACACTCAAGAAATATACATCAAAAACTACACATTTTCATTGTAAATACAAAAATGTACATAAAAAACTACACATTTTCATTGTAAATACAAGAAATATACATATAAAACTACACATTTTCATTGTAAATACAAGAAATGTACATAAAAAACTACACATTTTCATTGTAAATACAAGAAATATACATAAAAAACTACACATTTTCATTGTAAATACAAGAAATGTACATAAAAAACTACACATTTTCAGTGTACACTCAAGAGATGTACATCAAAAACTACACATTTTCATTGTAAATACAAGAAATATACATCAAAAACTACACATTTTCATTGTAAATACAAGAAATGTACTTCAAAAACTTCACATTTTCAGTGTACACTCAAGTAATGTACATCAAAAACTACACATTTTCATTGTAAATACAAGAAATGTACTTCAAAAACTACACATTTTCAGTGTACACTCAAGTAATGTACATCAAAAACTACACATTTTCATTGTATATACAAGAAATGTACTTCAAAAACTACACATTTCAGTGTACACTCAAGTAATGTACATAAAAAACTACACATTTTCATTGTAAATTCAAGAAATGTACTTCAAAAACTACACATTTTCAGTGTACACTCAAGTAATGTACATCAAAAACTACACATTTTCATTGTAAATACAAGAAATGTACTTCACAAACTACACATTTTCAGTGTACACTCAAGTAATGTACATCAAAAACTACACATTTTCATTGTAAATACAAGAAATGTACATAAAAACTACACATTTTCAGTGTACACTCAAGTAATGTACATAAAAACTACACATTTTCCGTGTACACTCAAGAAATGTACATAAAAACTACACATTTTCAGTGTACACTCAAGTAATGGACATCAAAAACTACACATTTTCATTGTAAATACAAGAAATGTACATAAAAACTACACATTTTCAGTGTACACTCAAGTAATGTACATAAAAACTACACATTTTCAGTGTACACTCAAGAAATGTACATAAAAACTACACATTTTCAGTGTACACTCAAGTAATGTACATCAAAAACTACACATTTGCATTGTATATACAAGAAATGTACTTCAAAAACTACACATTTCAGTGTACACTAAAGTAATGTACATCAAAAACTACACATTTTCATTGTAAATACAAGAAATGTACTTCAAAAACTACACATTTTCAGTGTACACTCAAGTAATGTACATAAAAAACTACACATTTTCATTGTAAATACAAGAAATGTACTTCAAAAACTACACATTTTCAGTGTACACTCAAGTAATGTACATCAAAAACTACACATTTTCATTGTAAATACAAGAAATGTACTTCAAAAACTACACATTTTCATTGTACACTCAAGAAATATACATCAAAAACTGCACATTTTCATTGTAAATACAAGAAATGTACATAAAAAGCTACACATTTTCATTGTAAATACAAGAAATATACATAAAAAACTATATATTTTCATTGTAAATACAAGAAATGTACATAAAAAACTACACATTTTCATTGTAAATACAAGCAATATACATAAAAAACTACACATTTTCATTGTAAATACAAGAAATGTACATAAAAAACTACCTATTTTCATTGTAAATACAAGAAATATACATAAAAAACTACACATTTTCATTGTAAATAGAAGAAATGTACATAAAAAGCTACTCATTTTTATTGTAAAAACAAGAAATGTACATAAAAAGCTACACATTTTCATTGTACACTCAAGAAATGTACATCAAAAACTACACATTTTCATTGTACACTCAAGAAATATACATAAACAACTACACATTTTCATTGTAAATACAAGAAATGTACATAAAAAGCTACACATTTTCATTGTACACTCAAGAAATGTACATAAAAACTACCCATTTTCATTGTACACTCAAGAAATTTACATAAAAACTACACATTTTCATTGTACACTCAAGAGATGTACATCAAAAACTACACATTTTCAGTGTACACTCAAGAAATGTACATCAAAAACTACACATTTTCATTGTAAATACAAGAAATGTACTTCAAAAGCTACACATTTTCATTGTACACTCAAGAAATGTACATAAAAAACTACACATTTTCAGTGTACACTCAAGAAATATACATCAAAAACTACACATTTTCATTGTAAATACAAGAAATGTACATAAAAAGCTACACATTTTCATTGTACACTCAAGAGATGTACATCAAAAACTACACATTTTCATTGTACACTCAAGAGATGTACATCAAAAACTACACATTTTCATTGTAAATACAAGAAATGTACATAAAAAACTACACATTTTCATTGTAAATACAAGAAATATACATAAAAAACTACACATTTTCATTGTAAATACAAGAAATATACATAAAAAACTACACATTTTCATTGTAAATACAAGAAATATACATAAAAAACTACACATTTTCATTGTAAATACAAGAAATGTACATAAAAAACAACACATTTTCATTGTAAATACAAGAAATGTACTTCAAAAACTACACATTTTCAGTGTACACTCAAGAAATATACATGAAAAACTACACATTTTCATTGTAAATACAAGAAATGTACATAAAAAACTACACATTTTCATTGTAAATACAAGAAATATACATAAAAAACTACACAGTTTCATTGTAAATACAAGAAATATACATAAAAAACTACACATTTTCAATGTAAATACAAGAAATATACATACAAAACTACACATTTTCAAAGTAAATACAAGAAATGTACAGAAAAAACTACACATTTTCATTGTAAATACAAGAAATATTCATAAAAAACTACACATTTTCATTGTAAATACAAGAAATGTACATAAAAAACTACACATTTTCATTGTAAATACAAGAAATATACATCAAAAACTACACATTTTCATTGTAAATACAAGAAATGTACTTCAAAAACTACACATTTTCAGTGTACACTCAAGTAATGTACATCAAAAACTACACATTTTCATTGTAAATACAAGAAATGTACTTCAAAAACTACACATTTTCAGTGTACACTCAAGAAATATACATAAAAAACTACACATTTTCATTGTAAATACAAAAATGTACATAAAAAACTACACATTTTCATTGTAAATACAAGAAATATACATATAAAACTACACATTTTCATTGTAAATACAAGAAATGTACATAAAAAACTACACATTTTCATTGTAAATACAAGAAATATACATAAAAAACTACACATTTTCATTGTAAATACAAGAAATGTACATAAAAAGCTACACATTTTCAGTGTACACTCAAGAGATGTACATCAAAAACTACACATTTTCATTGTAAATACAAGAAATATACATCAAAAACTACACATTTTCATTGTAAATACAAGAAATGTACTTCAAAAACTACACATTTTCAGTGTACACTCAAGTAATGTACATCAAAAACTACACATTTTCATTGTAAATACAAGAAATGTACTTCAAAAACTACACATTTTCAGTGTACACTCAAGAAATATACATCAAATACTACACATTTTCATTGTAAATACAAAAATGTACATAAATAACTACACATTTTCATTGTAAATACAAGAAATATACATATAAAACTACACATTTTCATTGTAAATACAAGAAATGTACATAAAAAACTACACATTTTCATTGTAAATACAAGAAATATACATAAAAAACTACACATTTTCATTGTAAATACAAGAAATGTACATAAAAAACTACACATTTTCAGTGTACACTCAAGAGATGTACATCAAAAACTACACATTTTCATTGTAAATACAAGAAATGTACTTCAAAAACTGCACATTTTCAGTGTACACTCAAGTAATGTACATAAAAAACTACACATTTTCATTGTATATACAAGAAATGTACTTCAAAAACTACACATTTTCAGTGTACACTCAAGAATTATACATCAAAAACTACACATTTTCATCGTAAATACAAGAAATGTACTTCAAAAACTACACATTTTCAGTGTACACTCAAGTAATATACATCAAAAACTACACATTTTCATTGTACACTCAAGAAATGTACATAAAAAGCTACACATTTTCATTGTAAATACAAGAAATGTACATAAAAAGCTACACATTTTCATTGTAAATACATGAAATGTACATAAAAAGCTACACATTTTCATTGTAAATACAAGAAATGTACATAAAAACTACACATTTTCATTGTACACTCAAGAGATGTACATCAAAAACTACACATTTTCATTGTAAATACAAGAAATATACATTAAAAAACTACACATTTTCATTGTAAATACAAGAAATGTACATTAAAGCTACACATTTTCATTGTACACTCAAGAGATGTACATCAAAAACTACACATTTTCATTGTAAATACAAGAAATGTACATAAAAAGCTACACATTTTCATTGTACACTCAAGAGACGTACATCAAAAACTACACATTTTCATTGTACACTCAAGAGATGTACATCAAAAACTACACATTTTCATTGTAAATACAAGAAATGTACATAAAAAAGTACACATTTTCATTGTACACTCAAGAGATGTACATCAAAAACTACACATTTTCAGTGTACACTCAAGTAATATACATCAAAAACTACACATTTTCATCGTAAATACAAGAAATGTACTTCAAAAGCTACACATTTTCATTGTAAATACAAGAAATGTACTTCAAAAACTACACATTTTCAGTGTACACTCAAGTAATGTACATAAAAAACTACACATTTTCACTGTAAATACAAGAAATGTACTTCAAAAACTACACATTTTCATTGTACACTCAAGAAATATACATAAAAAACTACACATTTTCATTGTAAATACAAGAAATGTACTTCAAAAACTACACATTTTCAGTGTACACTCAAGTAATGTACATCAAAAACTACACATTTTCATTGTATATACAAGAAATGTACATCAAAAACTACACATTTTCAGTGTACACTCAAGAAATATACATCAAAAACTACACATTTTCATTGTAAATACAAGAAATGTACTTCAAAAACTACACATTTTCAGTGTACATTCAAGTATTGTACATCAAAAACTACACATTTTCATTGTATATACAAGAAATATACATAAAAAACTACACACTTTCATTGTAAATACAAGAAATGTACTTCAAAAACTACACATTTTCATTGTAAATACAAGAAATGTACTTCAAAAACTACACATTTTCAGTGTACACTCAAGTAATGTACATCAAAAACTACACATTTTCATTGTATATACAAGAAATGTACATCAAAACATACACATTTTCATTGTATATACAAGAAATGTACATCAAAAACTACACATTTTCATTGTATATACAAGAAATGTACATAAAAGACTACACATTTTCAGTGTACACTCAAGAAACATGCATAAAAAACTACACATTTTCATTGTACACTCAAGAAATGTACATAAAAACTACAAATTTTCATTGTATATACAAGAAATGTACATAAAAAACTACACATTTTCAGTGTATATACAAGAAATGTACATAAAAAACTACACATTTTCAGTGTACACTCAAGAAATATACATAAAAACTACACATTTTCATTGTAAATACAAGAAATGTACATAAAAAAACTACACATTTTCATTGTACACTCAAGAAATATACATAAAAAACTACACATTTTCATTGTATATACAAGAAATGTACATAAAAAACTACACATTTTCATTGTATATACAAGAAATGTACATCAAAAACTACACATTTTCAGTGTACACTCAAGAAATATACATAAAAAACTACACATTTTCATTGTAAATACAAGAAATGTACATAAAAAGCTACACATTTTCATTGTACACTCAAGAGATGTACATCAAAAACTACACATTTTCATTGTATATACAAGAAATGTACATCAAAAACTACACATTTTCAGTGTACACTCAAGAAATATACATAAAAAACTACACATTTTCATTGTAAATACAAGAAATGTACATAAAAAGCTACACATTTTCATTGTACACTCAAGAGATGTACTTCAAAAACTACACATTTTCATTGTATATACAAGAAATGTACATAAAAAACTACACATTTTCAGTGTACACTCAAGAAATATACATAAAAAACTACACATTTTCATTGTAAATACAAGAAATGCACATAAAAAGCTACACATTTTCATTGTACACTCAAGAAATATACATCAAAAGCTACACATTTTCATTGTATATACATGAAATGTACTTCAAAAACTACACATTTTCATTGTATATACAAGAAATGTACATAAAAAGCTACACATTTTCAGTGTACACTCAAGAAATATACATAAAAAACTACACATTTTCATTGTAAATACAAGAAATGTACATAAAAAGCTACACATTTTCATTGTACACTCAAGAAATATACATAAAAAACTACACATTTTCATTGTAAATAGAAGAAATGTACATAAAAAGCTACTCATTTTCATTGTAAATACAAGAAATGTACATAAAAAGCTACACATTTTCATTGTACACTCAAGAAATGTACATCAAAAACTACACATTTTCATTGTACACTCAAGAAATATACATAAACAACTACACATTTTCACTGTAAATACAAGAAATGTACATAAAAAGCTACACATTTTCATTGTACACTCAAGAAATGTACATAAAAACTACCCATTTTCATTGTAAACTCAAGAAATTTACATAAAAACTACACATTTTCATTGTACACTCAAGAGATGTACATCAAAAACTACACATTTTCAGTGTACACTCAAGAAATGTACATCAAAAACCACACATTTTCATTGTAAATACAAGAAATGTACTTCAAAAGCTACACATTTTCATTGTACACTCAAGAAATGTACATAAAAAACTAAACATTTTCAGTGTACACTCAAGAAATATACATCAAAAACTACACATTTTCATTGTAAATACAAGAAATGTACATAAAAAGCTACACATTTTCATTGTACACTCAAGAGATGTACATTAATAACTACACATTTTCATTGTACACTCAAGAGATGTACATCAAAAACTACACATTTTCATTGTAAATACAAGAAATGTACATAAAAAACTACACATTTTCATTGTAAATACAAGAAATATACATAAAAAACTACACATTTTCATTGTAAATACAAGAATAATACATAAAAAACTACACATTTTCATTGTAAATACAAGAAATATACATAAAAAACTACACATTTTCATTGTAAATACAACAAATGTACATAAAAAACTACACATTTTCATTGTAAATACAAGAAATATACATAAAAAACTACACCTTTTCATTGTAAATACAAGAAATGTACATAAAAAACTACACATTTTCATTGTAAATACAAGAAATGTACATAAAAAACTACACATTTTCATTGTAAATACAAGAAATGTACATTAAAAACTACACATTTTCATTGTAAATACAAGAAATATACATAAAAAACTACACATTTTCATTGTAAGTTCAAGAAATATACATAAAAAGCTACACATTTTCATTGTACACTCAAGAGATGTACATCAAAAACTACACATTTTCATTGTACACTCAAGAGATGTACATCAAAAACTACACATTTTCATTGTAAATACAAGAAATGTACATAAAAAACTACACATTTTCATTGTAAATACAAGAAATATACATAAAAAACTACACATTTTCATTGTAAATACAAGAAATATACATAAAAAACTACACATTTTCATTGTAAATACAAGAAATATACATAAAAAACTACACATTTTCATTGTAAATACAAGAAATGTACATAAAAAACAACACATTTTCATTGTAAATACAAGAAATGTACTTCAAAAACTACACATTTTCAGTGTACACTCAAGAAATATACATGAAAAACTACACATTTTCATTGTAAATACAAGAAATGTACATAAAAAACTACACATTTTCATTGTAAATACAAGAAATATACATAAAAAACTACACAGTTTCATTGTAAATACAAGAAATATACATAAAAAACTACACATTTTCAATGTAAATACAAGAAATATACATACAAAACTACACATTTTCAAAGTAAATACAAGAAATGTACAGAAAAAACTACACATTTTCATTGTAAATACAAGAAATATTCATAAAAAACTACACATTTTCATTGTAAATACAAGAAATGTACATAAAAAACTACACATTTTCATTGTAAATACAAGAAATATACATCAAAAACTACACATTTTCATTGTAAATACAAGAAATGTACTTCAAAAACTACACATTTTCAGTGTACACTCAAGTAATGTACATCAAAAACTACACATTTTCATTGTAAATACAAGAAATGTACTTCAAAAACTACACATTTTCAGTGTACACTCAAGAAATATACATAAAAAACTACACATTTTCATTGTAAATACAAAAATGTACATAAAAAACTACACATTTTCATTGTAAATACAAGAAATATACATATAAAACTACACATTTTCATTGTAAATACAAGAAATGTACATAAAAAACTACACATTTTCATTGTAAATACAAGAAATATACATAAAAAACTACACATTTTCATTGTAAATACAAGAAATGTACATAAAAAGCTACACATTTTCAGTGTACACTCAAGAGATGTACATCAAAAACTACACATTTTCATTGTAAATACAAGAAATATACATCAAAAACTACACATTTTCATTGTAAATACAAGAAATGTACTTCAAAAACTACACATTTTCAGTGTACACTCAAGTAATGTACATCAAAAACTACACATTTTCATTGTAAATACAAGAAATGTACTTCAAAAACTACACATTTTCAGTGTACACTCAAGAAATATACATCAAATACTACACATTTTCATTGTAAATACAAAAATGTACATAAATAACTACACATTTTCATTGTAAATACAAGAAATATACATATAAAACTACACATTTTCATTGTAAATACAAGAAATGTACATAAAAAACTACACATTTTCATTGTAAATACAAGAAATATACATAAAAAACTACACATTTTCATTGTAAATACAAGAAATGTACATAAAAAACTACACATTTTCAGTGTACACTCAAGAGATGTACATCAAAAACTACACATTTTCATTGTAAATACAAGAAATGTACTTCAAAAACTGCACATTTTCAGTGTACACTCAAGTAATGTACATAAAAAACTACACATTTTCATTGTATATACAAGAAATGTACTTCAAAAACTACACATTTTCAGTGTACACTCAAGAATTATACATCAAAAACTACACATTTTCATCGTAAATACAAGAAATGTACTTCAAAAACTACACATTTTCAGTGTACACTCAAGTAATATACATCAAAAACTACACATTTTCATTGTACACTCAAGAAATGTACATAAAAAGCTACACATTTTCATTGTAAATACAAGAAATGTACATAAAAAGCTACACATTTTCATTGTAAATACATGAAATGTACATAAAAAGCTACACATTTTCATTGTAAATACAAGAAATGTACATAAAAACTACACATTTTCATTGTACACTCAAGAGATGTACATCAAAAACTACACATTTTCATTGTAAATACAAGAAATATACATTAAAAAACTACACATTTTCATTGTAAATACAAGAAATGTACATTAAAGCTACACATTTTCATTGTACACTCAAGAGATGTACATCAAAAACTACACATTTTCATTGTAAATACAAGAAATGTACATAAAAAGCTACACATTTTCATTGTACACTCAAGAGACGTACATCAAAAACTACACATTTTCATTGTACACTCAAGAGATGTACATCAAAAACTACACATTTTCATTGTAAATACAAGAAATGTACATAAAAAAGTACACATTTTCATTGTACACTCAAGAGATGTACATCAAAAACTACACATTTTCAGTGTACACTCAAGTAATATACATCAAAAACTACACATTTTCATCGTAAATACAAGAAATGTACTTCAAAAGCTACACATTTTCATTGTAAATACAAGAAATGTACTTCAAAAACTACACATTTTCAGTGTACACTCAAGTAATGTACATAAAAAACTACACATTTTCACTGTAAATACAAGAAATGTACTTCAAAAACTACACATTTTCATTGTACACTCAAGAAATATACATAAAAAACTACACATTTTCATTGTAAATACAAGAAATGTACTTCAAAAACTACACATTTTCAGTGTACACTCAAGTAATGTACATCAAAAACTACACATTTTCATTGTATATACAAGAAATGTACATCAAAAACTACACATTTTCAGTGTACACTCAAGAAATATACATCAAAAACTACACATTTTCATTGTAAATACAAGAAATGTACTTCAAAAACTACACATTTTCAGTGTACATTCAAGTATTGTACATCAAAAACTACACATTTTCATTGTATATACAAGAAATATACATAAAAAACTACACACTTTCATTGTAAATACAAGAAATGTACTTCAAAAACTACACATTTTCATTGTAAATACAAGAAATGTACTTCAAAAACTACACATTTTCAGTGTACACTCAAGTAATGTACATCAAAAACTACACATTTTCATTGTATATACAAGAAATGTACATCAAAACATACACATTTTCATTGTATATACAAGAAATGTACATCAAAAACTACACATTTTCATTGTATATACAAGAAATGTACATAAAAGACTACACATTTTCAGTGTACACTCAAGAAACATGCATAAAAAACTACACATTTTCATTGTACACTCAAGAAATGTACATAAAAACTACAAATTTTCATTGTATATACAAGAAATGTACATAAAAAACTACACATTTTCAGTGTATATACAAGAAATGTACATAAAAAACTACACATTTTCAGTGTACACTCAAGAAATATACATAAAAACTACACATTTTCATTGTAAATACAAGAAATGTACATAAAAAAACTACACATTTTCATTGTACACTCAAGAAATATACATAAAAAACTACACATTTTCATTGTATATACAAGAAATGTACATAAAAAACTACACATTTTCATTGTATATACAAGAAATGTACATCAAAAACTACACATTTTCAGTGTACACTCAAGAAATATACATAAAAAACTACACATTTTCATTGTAAATACAAGAAATGTACATAAAAAGCTACACATTTTCATTGTACACTCAAGAGATGTACATCAAAAACTACACATTTTCATTGTATATACAAGAAATGTACATCAAAAACTACACATTTTCAGTGTACACTCAAGAAATATACATAAAAAACTACACATTTTCATTGTAAATACAAGAAATGTACATAAAAAGCTACACATTTTCATTGTACACTCAAGAGATGTACTTCAAAAACTACACATTTTCATTGTATATACAAGAAATGTACATAAAAAACTACACATTTTCAGTGTACACTCAAGAAATATACATAAAAAACTACACATTTTCATTGTAAATACAAGAAATGCACATAAAAAGCTACACATTTTCATTGTACACTCAAGAAATATACATCAAAAGCTACACATTTTCATTGTATATACATGAAATGTACTTCAAAAACTACACATTTTCATTGTATATACAAGAAATGTACATAAAAAGCTACACATTTTCAGTGTACACTCAAGAAATATACATAAAAAACTACACATTTTCATTGTAAATACAAGAAATGTACATAAAAAGCTACACATTTTCATTGTACACTCAAGAAATATACATAAAAAACTACACATTTTCATTGTAAATAGAAGAAATGTACATAAAAAGCTACTCATTTTCATTGTAAATACAAGAAATGTACATAAAAAGCTACACATTTTCATTGTACACTCAAGAAATGTACATCAAAAACTACACATTTTCATTGTACACTCAAGAAATATACATAAACAACTACACATTTTCACTGTAAATACAAGAAATGTACATAAAAAGCTACACATTTTCATTGTACACTCAAGAAATGTACATAAAAACTACCCATTTTCATTGTAAACTCAAGAAATTTACATAAAAACTACACATTTTCATTGTACACTCAAGAGATGTACATCAAAAACTACACATTTTCAGTGTACACTCAAGAAATGTACATCAAAAACCACACATTTTCATTGTAAATACAAGAAATGTACTTCAAAAGCTACACATTTTCATTGTACACTCAAGAAATGTACATAAAAAACTAAACATTTTCAGTGTACACTCAAGAAATATACATCAAAAACTACACATTTTCATTGTAAATACAAGAAATGTACATAAAAAGCTACACATTTTCATTGTACACTCAAGAGATGTACATTAATAACTACACATTTTCATTGTACACTCAAGAGATGTACATCAAAAACTACACATTTTCATTGTAAATACAAGAAATGTACATAAAAAACTACACATTTTCATTGTAAATACAAGAAATATACATAAAAAACTACACATTTTCATTGTAAATACAAGAATAATACATAAAAAACTACACATTTTCATTGTAAATACAAGAAATATACATAAAAAACTACACATTTTCATTGTAAATACAACAAATGTACATAAAAAACTACACATTTTCATTGTAAATACAAGAAATATACATAAAAAACTACACCTTTTCATTGTAAATACAAGAAATGTACATAAAAAACTACACATTTTCATTGTAAATACAAGAAATGTACATAAAAAACTACACATTTTCATTGTAAATACAAGAAATGTACATTAAAAACTACACATTTTCATTGTAAATACAAGAAATATACATAAAAAACTACACATTTTCATTGTAAGTTCAAGAAATATACATAAAAAACTACACATTTTCATTGTAAATACAAGAAATATACATCAAAAACTACACATTTTCATTGTAAATACAAGAAATGTACTTCAAAAACTGCACATTTTTAGTGTACACTCAAGTAATGTACATCAAAAACTACACATTTTCATTGTAAATACAAGAAATGTACTTCAAAAACTACACATTTTCAGTGTACACTCAAGAAATATACATGAAAAACTACACATTTTCATTGTAAATACAAGAAATGTACATAAAAAACTACACATTTTCATTGTAAATACAAGAAATATACATAAAAAGCTACACATTTTCATTGTAAATACAAGAAATATACATAAAAAACTACACATTTTCAATGTAAATACAAGAAATATACATAAAAAACTACACATTTTCATTGTAAATACAAGAAATGTACAGAAAAAACTACACATTTTCATTGTAAATACAAGAAATATACATAAAAAACTACACATTTTCATTGTAAATACAAGAAATGTACATAAAAAACTACACATTTTCATTGTAAATACAAGAAATATACATCAAAAACTACACATTTTCATTGTAAATACAAGAAATGTACTTCAAAAACTACACATTTTCAGTGTACACTCAAGTAATGTACATCAAAAACTACACATTTTCATTGTAAATACAAGAAATGTACTTCAAAAACTACACATTTTCAGTGTACACTCAAGAAATATACATCAAGAACTACACACTTTCATTGTAAATACAAAAATGTACATAAAAAACTACACATTTTCATTGTAAATACAAGAAATATACATATAAAACTACACATTTTCATTGTAAATACAAGAAATGTACATAAAAAACTACACATTTTCATTGTAAATACAAGAAATATACATAAAAAACTACACATTTTCATTGTAAATACAAGAAATGTACATAAAAAACTACACATTTTCAGTGTACACTCAAGAGATGTACATCAAAAACTACACATTTTCATTGTAAATACAAGAAATATACATCAAAAACTACACATTTTCATTGTAAATACAAGAAATGTACTTCAAAAACTACACATTTTCAGTGTACACTCAAGTAATGTACATCAAAAACTACACATTTTCATTGTAAATACAAGAAATGTACTTCAAAAACTACACATTTTCAGTGTACACTCAAGAAATATACATCAAAAACTACACATTTTCATTGTAAATACAAAAATGTACATAAAAAACTACACATTTTCATTGTAAATACAAGAAATATACATATAAAACTACACATTTTCATTGTAAATACAAGAAATGTACATAAAACACTACACATTTTCATTGTAAATACAAGAAATATAAATAAAAAACTACACATTTTCATTGTAAATACAAGAAATGTACATAAAAAACTACACATTTTCAGTGTACACTCAAGAGATGTACATCAAAAACTACACATTTTCATTGTAAATACAAGAAATGTACTTCATAAACTGCACATTTTCAGTGTACACTCAAGTAATGTACATAAAAAACTACACATTTTCATTGTAAATACAAGAAATGTACTTCAAAAACTACACATTTTCAGTGTACACTCAAGAAATATACATCAAAAACTACACATTTTCATTGTAAATACAAAAATGTAAATAAAAAACTACACATTTTCATTGAAAATACAAGAAATATACATATAAAACTACACATTTTCATTGTAAATACAAGAAATGTACATAAAAAACTACACATTTTCATTGTAAATACAAGAAATATACATAAAAAACTACACATTTTCATTGTAAATACAAGAAATGTACATAAAAAACTACACATTTTCAGTGTACACTCAAGAGATGTACATCAAAAACTACACATTTTCATTGTAAATACAAGAAATATACATCAAAAACTACACATTTTCATTGTAAATACAAGAAATGTACTTCAAAAACTACACATTTTCAGTGTACACTCAAGTAATGTACATCAAAAACTACACATTTTCATTGTAAATACAAGAAATGTACTTCAAAAACTACACATTTTCAGTGTACACTCAAGAAATATACATCAAAAACTACATATTTTCATTGTAAATACAAAAATGTACATAAAAAACTACACATTTTCATTGTAAATACAAGAAATATACATATAAAACTACACATTTTCATTGTAAATACAAGAAATGTACATAAAAAACTACACATTTTCATTGTAAATACAAGAAATATACATAAAAAACTACACATTTTCATTGTAAATACAAGAAATGTACATAAAAAACTACACATTTTCAGTGTACACTCAAGAGATGTACATCAAAAACTACACATTTTCATTGTAAATACAAGAAATGTACTTCAAAAACTGCACATTTTCAGTGTACACTCAAGTAATGTACATAAAAAACTACACATTTTCATTGTATATACAAGAAATGTACTTCAAAAACTACACATTTTCAGTGTACACTCAAGAATTATACATCAAAAACTACACATTTTCATTGTAAATACAAGAAATGTACTTCAAAAACTACACATTTTCAGTGTACACTCAAGTAATGTACATCAAAAACTACACATTTTCATTGTACACTCAAGAAATGTACATAAAAAGCTACACATTTTCATTGTAAATACAAGAAATGTACATAAAAAGCTACACATTTTCATTGTAAATACAAGAAATGTACATAAAAAGCTACACATTTTCATTGTAAATACAAGAAATGTACATAAAAACTACACATTTTCATTGTACACTCAAGAGATGTACATCAAAAACTACACATTTTCATTGTAAATACAAGAAATATACATTAAAAAACTACACATTTTCATTGTAAATACAAGAAATGTACATTAAAGCTACACATTTTCATTGTACACTCAAGAGATGTACATCAAAAACTACACACTTTCATTGTAAATACAAGAAATGTACATAAAAAGCTACACATTTTCATTGTACACTCAAGAGATGTACATCAAAAACTACACATTTTCATTGTACACTCAAGAGATGTACATAAAAAACTACACATTTTCATTGTAAATACAAGAAATGTACATAAAAAAGTACACATTTTCATTGTACACTCAAGAGATGTACATCAAAAACTACACATTTTCAGTGTACACTCAAGTAATATACATAAAAAACTACACATTTTCATCGTAAATACAAGAAATGTACTTCAAAAACTACACATTTTCATTGTAAATACAAGAAATGTACTTCAAAAACTACACATTTTCAGTGTACACTCAAGTAATGTACATCAAAAACTACACATTTTCATTGTAAATACAAGAAATGTACTTCAAAAACTACACATTTTCATTGTACACTCAAGAAATATACATAAAAAACTACACATTTTCATTGTAAATACAAGAAATGTACTTCAAAAACTACACATTTTCAGTGTACACTCAAGTAATGTACATCAAAAACTACACATTTTCATTGTATATACAAGAAATGTACATCAAAAACTACACATTTTCAGTGTACACTCAAGAAATATACATCAAAAACTACACATTTTCATTGTAAATACAAGAAATGTACTTCAAAAACTACACATTTTCAGTGTACATTCAAGTAATGTACATCAAAAACTACACATTTTCATTGTATATACAAGAAATATACATCAAAAACTACACACTTTCATTGTAAATACAAGAAATGTACTTCAAAAACTACACATTTTCATTGTAAATACAAGAAATGTACTTCAAAAACTACACATTTTCAGTGTACACTCAAGTAATGTACATCAAAAACTACACATTTTCATTGTATATACAAGAAATGTACCTCAAAACATACACATTTTCATTGTATATACAAGAAATGTACATCAAAAACTACACATTTTCATTGTATATACAAGAAATGTACATAAAAGACTACACATTTTCAGTGTACACTCAAGAAATATGCATAAAAAACTACACATTTTCATTGTACACTCAAGAAATGTACATAAAAACTACAAATTTTCATTGTATATACAAGAAATGTACATAAAAAACTACACATTTTCTGTGTACACTCAAGAAATGTACATAAAAAAGCTACACATTTTCATTGTACACTCAAAAAATGTACATAAAAACTACACATTTTCATTGTATATACAAGAAATGTACATCAAAACATACACATTTTCATTGTATATACAAGAAATGTACATAAAAAACTACACATTTTCAGTGTATATACAAGAAATGTACATAAAAAACTACACATTTTCAGTGTACACTCAAGAAATATACATAAAAAACTACACATTTTCATTGTAAATACAAGAAATGTACATAAAAAACTACACATTTTCATTGTACACTCAAGAAATATACATAAAAAACTACACATTTTCATTGTATATACAAGAAATGTACATAAAAAACTACACATTTTCATTGTAAATACAAGTAATGTACATCAAAAACTACACATTTTCAGTGTACACTCAAGTAATGTACATCAAAAACTACACATTTTCAGTGTACACTCAAGTAATATACATCAAAAACTACACATTTTCAGTGTACACTCAAGTAATATACATCAAAAACTACACATTTTCAGTGTACACTCAAGTAATATACATCAAAAACTACACATTTTCAGTGTACACTCAAGTAATGTACATCAAAAACTACTCATTTTCATTGTAAATACAAGTAATATACATACAAAAACTACACATTTTCATTGTAAATACAAGTAATGTACATCAAAAACTACACATTTTCAGTGTACACTCAAGTAATATACATCAAAAACTACACATTTTCATTGTAAATACAAGTAATGTACATCAAAAACTACACATTTTCAGTGTACACTCAAGTAATATACATCAAAAACTACACATTTTCAGTGTACACTCAAGTAATATACATCAAAAACTACACATTTTCAGTGTACACTCAAGTAATATACATCAAAAACTACACATTTTCAGTGTACACTCAAGTAATATACATCAAAAACTACACATTTTCATTGTAAATACAAGAAATGTACATCAAAAACTACACATTTTCAGTGTACACTCAAGTAATATACATCAAAAACTACACATTTTCATTGTAAATACAAGAAATGTACATCAAAAACTACACATTTTCAGTGTACACTCAAGTAATGTACATCAAAAACTACACATTTTCAGTGTACACTCAAGTAATGTACATCAAAAACTACACATTTTCATTGTAAATACAAGTAATGTACATCAAAAACTACACATTTTCAGTGTACACTCAAGTAATGTACATCAAAAACTACACATTTTCAGTGTACACTCAAGTAATATACATAAAAAACTACACATTTTAGGTGTACACTCAAGTAATGTACATCAAAAACTACACATTTTCATTGTAAATACAAGTAACATACATCAAAAACTACACATTTTCATTGTATATACAAGAAATGTACATCAAAACATACACATTTTCATTGTATATACAAGAAATGTACATAAAAAACTACACATTTTCAGTGTATATACAAGAAATGTACATCAAAAGCTACACATTTTCAGTGTACACTCAAGAACTATACATAAAAAACTACACATTTTCATTGTAAATACAAGAAATGTACATAAAAAGCTACACATTTTCATTGTACACTCAAGAGATGTACATCAAAAACTACACATTTTCATTGTATATACAAGAAATGTACATAAAAAACTACACATTTTCAGTGTACACTCAAGAAATATTCATAAAAAACTACACATTTTCATTGTAAATACAAGAAATGTACATAAAAAGCTACACATTTTCATTGTACACTCAAGAGATGTACTTCAAAAACTACACATTTTCATTGTATATACAAGAAATGTACATAAAAAACTACACATTTTCAGTGTACACTCAAGAAATATACATAAAAAACTACACATTTTCATTGTAAATACAAGAAATGCACATAAAAAGCTACACATTTTCATTGTACACTCAAGAAATATACATCAAAAGCTACACATTTTCATTGTATATACATGAAATGTACTTCAAAAACTACACATTTTCATTCTATATACAAGAAATGTACATAAAAAACTACACATTTTCAGTGTACACTCAAGAAATATACATAAAAAACTACACATTTTCATTGTAAATACAAGAAATGTACATAAAAAGCTACACATTTTCATTGTACACTCAAGAAATATACATAAAAAACTACACATTTTCATTGTAAATAGAAGAAATGTACATAAAAAGCTACTCATTTTCATTGTAAATACAAGAAATGTACATAAAAAGCTACACATTTTCATTGTACACTCAAGAAATGTACATCAAAAACTACACATTTTCATTGTACACTCAAGAAATATACATAAACAACTACACATTTTCATTGTAAATACAAGAAATGTACTTCAAAAGCTACACATTTTCATTGTACACTCAAGAAATGTACATAAAAAACTACACATTTTCAGTGTACACTCAAGAAATATACATAAAAAACTACACATTTTCATTGTAAATACAAGAAATGTACATAAAAAGCTACACATTTTCATTGTAAATACAAGAAATGTACATAAAAAGCTACACATTTTCATTGTACACTCAAGAAATGTACATCAAAAACTACACATCTTCATTGTACACTCAAGAAATATACATAAAAAACCACACATTTTCATTGTAAATACAAGAAATGTACATAAAATGCTACACATTTTCATTGTACACTCAAGAAATGTACATCAAAACATACACATTTTCATTGTACACTCAAGAGATGTACATCAAAAACTACACATTTTTACTGTACACTCAAGAAATGTACATAAAAACTACACATTTTCATTGTACACTCAAGAAATGTACATAAAAACTACACATTTTCATTGTGCACTCAAGAAATGTACATAAAAAACTACACATTTTCATTGTAAATACAAGAAATGTACATAAAAAGCTACACATTTTCATTGTAAATACAAGAAATGTACATAAAAGGCTACACATTTTCATTGTAAATACAAGAAATGTACATAAAAACTACACATTTTCATTGTACACTCAAGAAATGTACATAAAAAGCTACACATTTTCATTGTAAATACAAGAAATGTACATAAAAAGCTACACATCTTCATTGTAAATACAAGAAATGTACATAAAAAGCTACACATTTTCATTGTAAATACAAGAAATGTACATAAAAACTACACATTTTCATTGTACACTCAAGAGATGTACATAAAAAACTACACATTTTCATTGTAAATACAAGAAATATACATAAAAAAACTACACATTTCCATTGTAAATACAAGAAATGTACATAAAAAGCTACACATTTTCATTGTACACTCAAGAGATGTACATCAAAAACTACACACTTTCATTGTAAATACAAGAGATGTACATAAAAAGCTACACATTTTCATTGTACACTCAAGAGATGTACATCAAAAACTACACATTTTCATTGTAAATACAAGAAATGTACATAAAAAGCTACACATTTTCATTGTACACTCAAGAGATGTACATCAAAAACTACACATTTTCATTGTAAATACAAGAAATGTACATAAAAACTACACATTTTCATTGTACACTCAAGAAATGTACATAAAAAGCTACACATTTTCATTCTAAATACAAGAAATGTACATAAAAAGCTACACATTTTCATTGTAAATACAAGAAATGTACATAAAAAGCTACACATTTTCATTGTAAATACAAGAAATGTACCTAAAAACTACACATTTTCATTGTACACTCAAGAGATGTACATCAAAAACTACACATTTTCATTGTAAATACAAGAAATATACATAAAAAACTACACATTTTCATTGTACACTCAAGAGATGTACATCAAAAACTACACATTTTCAGTGTACACTCAAGTAATGTACATCAAAAACTACACATTTTCAGTGTACACTCAAGTAATATACATCAAAAACTACACATTTTCAGTGTACACTCAAGTAATGTACATCAAAAACTACACATTTTCAGTGTACACTCAAGTAATATACATCAAAAACTACACATTTTCAGTGTACACTCAAGTAATATACATCAAAAACTACACATTTTCAGTGTACACTCAAGTAATGTACATCAAAAACTACACATTTTCAGTGTACACTCAAGTAATATACATCAAAAACTACACATTTTCAGTGTACACTCAAGTAATATACATCAAAAACTACACATTTTCAGTGTACACTCAAGTAATATACATCAAAAACTACACATTTTCAGTGTACACTCAAGTAATATACATCAAAAACTACACATTTTCAGTGTACACTCAAGTAATGTACATCAAAAACTACACATTTTCAGTGTACACTCAAGTAATATACATCAAAAACTACACATTTTCAGTGTACACTCAAGTAATATACATCAGAAACTACACATTTTCAGTGTACACTCAAGTAATATACATCAAAAACTACACATTTTCAGTGTACACTCAAGTAATATACATCAAAAACTACACATTTTCAGTGTACACTCAAGTAATATACATCAAAAACTACACATTTTCAGTGTACACTCAAGTAATATACATCAAAAACTACACATTTTCAGTGTACACTCAAGTAATATACATAAAAAACTACACATTTTCAGTGTACACTCAAGTAATATACATCAAAAACTACACATTTTCAGTGTACACTCATGTAATGTACATCAAAAACTACACATTTTCAGTGTACACTCAAGTAATATACATCAAAAACTACACATTTTCAGTGTACACTCAAGTAATATACATCAAAAACTACACATTTTCAGTGTACACTCAAGTAATATACATCAAAAACTACACATTTTCAGTGTACACTCAAGTAATATACATCAAAAACTACACATTTTCAGTGTACACTCAAGTAATATACATAAAAAACTACACATTTTCAGTGTACACTCAAGTAATGTACATCAAAAACTACACATTTTCAGTGTACACTCAAGTAATGTACATAAAAAACTACACATTTTCAGTGTACACTCAAGTAATATACATCAAAAACTACACATTTTCAGTGTACATTCAAGTAATATACATCAAAAACTACACATTTTCAGTGTACACTCAAGTAATGTACATCAAAAACTACACATTTTCAGTGTACACTCAAGTAATATACATCAAAAACTACACATTTTCAGTGTACACTCAAGTAATATACATAAAAAACTACACATTTTCAGTGTACACTCAAGTAATGTACATCAAAAACTACACATTTTCAGTGTACACTCAAGTAATGTACATAAAAAACTACACATTTTCAGTGTACACTCAAGTAATATACATCAAAAACTACACATTTTCAGTGTACACTCAAGTAATGTACATCAAAAACTACACATTTTCAGTGTACACTCAAGTAATGTACATCAAAAACTACACATTTCAATGTACACTCAAGTAATGTACATCAAAAACTACACATTTTCAGTGTACACTCAAGTAATGTACATCAAAAACTACACATTTTCAGTGTACACTCAAGTAATGTACATCAAAAACTACACATTTTCAGTGTACACTCAAGTAATATACATCAAAAACTACACATTTTCAGTGTACATTCAAGTAATATACATCAAAAACTACACATTTTCAGTGTACACTCAAGTAATGTACATCAAAAACTACACATTTTCAGTGTACACTCAAGTAATATACATCAAAAACTACACATTTTCAGTGTACACTCAAGTAATATACATAAAAAACTACACATTTTCAGTGTACACTCAAGTAATGTACATCAAAAACTACACATTTTCAGTGTACACTCAAGTAATGTACATAAAAAACTACACATTTTCAGTGTACACTCAAGTAATATACATCAAAAACTACACATTTTCAGTGTACACTCAAGTAATGTACATCAAAAACTACACATTTTCAGTGTACACTCAAGTAATGTACATCAAAAACTACACATTTTCAGTGTACACTCAAGTAATATACATCAAAAACTACACATTTTCAGTGTACACTCAAGTAATGTACATCAAAAACTACACATTTTCAATGTACACTCAAGTAATGTACATCAAAAACTACACATTTTCAGTGTACACTCAAGTAATGTACATCAAAAACTACACATTTTCAGTGTACACTCAAGTAATGTACATCAAAAACTACACATTTTCAGTGTACACTCAAGTAATGTACATCAAAAACTACACATTTTCAGTGTACACTCAAGTAATGTACATCAAAAACTACACATTTTCAGTGTACACTCAAGTAATGTACATCAAAAACTACACATTTTCAGTGTACACTCAAGTAATGTACATCAAAAACTACACATTTTCAGTGTACACTCAAGTAATATACATCAAAAACTACACATTTTCAGTGTACACTCAAGTAATGTACATCAAAAACTACACATTTTCAATGTACACTCAAGTAATGTACATCAAAAACTACACATTTTCAGTGTACACTCAAGTAATGTACATCAAAAACTACACATTTTCAGTGTACACTCAAGTAATGTACATCAAAAACTACACATTTTCAGTGTACACTCAAGTAATGTACATCAAAAACTACACATTTTCAGTGTACACTCAAGTAATATACATCAAAAACTACACATTTTCAGTGTACACTCAAGTAATGTACATCAAAAACTACACATTTTCAGTGTACACTCAAGTAATGTACATCAAAAACTACACATTTTCAGTGTACACTCAAGTAATATACATCAAAAACTACACATTTTCAGTGTACACTCAAGTAATGTACATCAAAAACTACACATTTTCAGTGTACACTCAAGTAATGTACATCAAAAACTACACATTTTCAGTGTACACTCAAGTAATGTACATCAAAAACTACACATTTTCAGTGTACACTCAAGTAATATACATCAAAAACTACACATTTTCAGTGTACACTCAAGTAATGTACATCAAAAACTACACATTTTCAGTGTACACTCAAGTAATATACATCAAAAACTACACATTTTCAGTGTACACTCAAGTAATGTACATCAAAAACTACACATTTTCAGTGTACACTCAAGTAATGTACATCAAAAACTACACATTTTCAGTGTACACTCAAGTAATATACATCAAAAACTACACATTTTCAGTGTACACTCAAGTAATGTACATCAAAAACTACACATTTTCATTGTAAATACAAGAAATGTACTTCAAAAACTGCACATTTTCAGTGTACACTCAAGTAATGTACATAAAAAACTACACATTTTCATTGTATATACAAGAAATGTACTTCAAAAACTACACATTTTCAGTGTACACTCAAGAATTATACATCAAAAACTACACATTTTCATTGTAAATACAAGAAATGTACTTCAAAAACTACACATTTTCAGTGTACACTCAAGTAATGTACATCAAAAACTACACATTTTCATTGTACACTCAAGAAATGTACATAAAAAGCTACACATTTTCATTGTAAATACAAGAAATGTACATAAAAAGCTACACATTTTCATTGTAAATACAAGAAATGTACATAAAAAGCTACACATTTTCATTGTAAATACAAGAAATGTACATAAAAACTACACATTTTCATTGTACACTCAAGAGATGTACATCAAAAACTACACATTTTCATTGTAAATACAAGAAATATACATTAAAAAACTACACATTTTCATTGTAAATACAAGAAATGTACATTAAAGCTACACATTTTCATTGTACACTCAAGAGATGTACATCAAAAACTACACACTTTCATTGTAAATACAAGAAATGTACATAAAAAGCTACACATTTTCATTGTACACTCAAGAGATGTACATCAAAAACTACACATTTTCATTGTACACTCAAGAGATGTACATAAAAAACTACACATTTTCATTGTAAATACAAGAAATGTACATAAAAAAGTACACATTTTCATTGTACACTCAAGAGATGTACATCAAAAACTACACATTTTCAGTGTACACTCAAGTAATATACATAAAAAACTACACATTTTCATCGTAAATACAAGAAATGTACTTCAAAAACTACACATTTTCATTGTAAATACAAGAAATGTACTTCAAAAACTACACATTTTCAGTGTACACTCAAGTAATGTACATCAAAAACTACACATTTTCATTGTAAATACAAGAAATGTACTTCAAAAACTACACATTTTCATTGTACACTCAAGAAATATACATAAAAAACTACACATTTTCATTGTAAATACAAGAAATGTACTTCAAAAACTACACATTTTCAGTGTACACTCAAGTAATGTACATCAAAAACTACACATTTTCATTGTATATACAAGAAATGTACATCAAAAACTACACATTTTCAGTGTACACTCAAGAAATATACATCAAAAACTACACATTTTCATTGTAAATACAAGAAATGTACTTCAAAAACTACACATTTTCAGTGTACATTCAAGTAATGTACATCAAAAACTACACATTTTCATTGTATATACAAGAAATATACATCAAAAACTACACACTTTCATTGTAAATACAAGAAATGTACTTCAAAAACTACACATTTTCATTGTAAATACAAGAAATGTACTTCAAAAACTACACATTTTCAGTGTACACTCAAGTAATGTACATCAAAAACTACACATTTTCATTGTATATACAAGAAATGTACCTCAAAACATACACATTTTCATTGTATATACAAGAAATGTACATCAAAAACTACACATTTTCATTGTATATACAAGAAATGTACATAAAAGACTACACATTTTCAGTGTACACTCAAGAAATATGCATAAAAAACTACACATTTTCATTGTACACTCAAGAAATGTACATAAAAACTACAAATTTTCATTGTATATACAAGAAATGTACATAAAAAACTACACATTTTCTGTGTACACTCAAGAAATGTACATAAAAAAGCTACACATTTTCATTGTACACTCAAAAAATGTACATAAAAACTACACATTTTCATTGTATATACAAGAAATGTACATCAAAACATACACATTTTCATTGTATATACAAGAAATGTACATAAAAAACTACACATTTTCAGTGTATATACAAGAAATGTACATAAAAAACTACACATTTTCAGTGTACATTCAAGAAATATACATAAAAAACTACACATTTTCATTGTAAATACAAGAAATGTACATAAAAAACTACACATTTTCATTGTACACTCAAGAAATATACATAAAAAACTACACATTTTCATTGTATATACAAGAAATGTACATAAAAAACTACACATTTTCATTGTAAATACAAGTAATGTACATCAAAAACTACACATTTTCAGTGTACACTCAAGTAATGTACATCAAAAACTACACATTTTCAGTGTACACTCAAGTAATATACATCAAAAACTACACATTTTCAGTGTACACTCAAGTAATATACATCAAAAACTACACATTTTCAGTGTACACTCAAGTAATATACATCAAAAACTACACATTTTCAGTGTACACTCAAGTAATGTACATCAAAAACTACTCATTTTCATTGTAAATACAAGTAATATACATACAAAAACTACACATTTTCATTGTAAATACAAGTAATGTACATCAAAAACTACACATTTTCAGTGTACACTCAAGTAATATACATCAAAAACTACACATTTTCATTGTAAATACAAGTAATGTACATCAAAAACTACACATTTTCAGTGTACACTCAAGTAATATACATCAAAAACTACACATTTTCAGTGTACACTCAAGTAATATACATCAAAAACTACACATTTTCAGTGTACACTCAAGTAATATACATCAAAAACTACACATTTTCAGTGTACACTCAAGTAATATACATCAAAAACTACACATTTTCATTGTAAATACAAGAAATGTACATCAAAAACTACACATTTTCAGTGTACACTCAAGTAATATACATCAAAAACTACACATTTTCATTGTAAATACAAGAAATGTACATATAAAACTACACATTTTCAGTGTACACTCAAGTAATGTACATCAAAAACTACACATTTTCAGTGTACACTCAAGTAATGTACATCAAAAACTACACATTTTCATTGTAAATACAAGTAATGTACATCAAAAACTACACATTTTCAGTGTACACTCAAGTAATGTACATCAAAAACTACACATTTTCAGTGTACACTCAAGTAATATACATAAAAAACTACACATTTTAGGTGTACACTCAAGTAATGTACATCAAAAACTACACATTTTCATTGTAAATACAAGTAACATACATCAAAAACTACACATTTTCATTGTATATACAAGAAATGTACATCAAAACATACACATTTTCATTGTATATACAAGAAATGTACATAAAAAACTACACATTTTCAGTGTATATACAAGAAATGTACATCAAAAACTACACATTTTCAGTGTACACTCAAGAACTATACATAAAAAACTACACATTTTCATTGTAAATACAAGAAATGTACATAAAAAGCTACACATTTTCATTGTACACTCAAGAGATGTACATCAAAAACTACACATTTTCATTGTATATACAAGAAATGTACATCAAAAACTACACATTTTCAGTGTACACTCAAGAAATATTCATAAAAAACTACACATTTTCATTGTAAATACAAGAAATGTACATAAAAAGCTACACATTTTCATTGTACACTCAAGAGATGTACTTCAAAAACTACACATTTTCATTGTATATACAAGAAATGTACATAAAAAACTACACATTTTCAGTGTACACTCAAGAAATATACATAAAAAACTACACATTTTCATTGTAAATACAAGAAATGCACATAAAAAGCTACACATTTTCATTGTACACTCAAGAAATATACATCAAAAGCTACACATTTTCATTGTATATACATGAAATGTACTTCAAAAACTACACATTTTCATTCTATATACAAGAAATGTACATAAAAAACTACACATTTTCAGTGTACACTCAAGAAATATACATAAAAAACTACACATTTTCATTGTAAATACAAGAAATGTACATAAAAAGCTACACATTTTCATTGTACACTCAAGAAATATACATAAAAAACTACACATTTTCATTGTAAATAGAAGAAATGTACATAAAAAGCTACTCATTTTCATTGTAAATACAAGAAATGTACATAAAAAGCTACACATTTTCATTGTACACTCAAGAAATGTACATCAAAAACTACACATTTTCATTGTACACTCAAGAAATATACATAAACAACTACACATTTTCATTGTAAATACAAGAAATGTACTTCAAAAGCTACACATTTTCATTGTACACTCAAGAAATGTACATAAAAAACTACACATTTTCAGTGTACACTCAAGAAATATACATAAAAAACTACACATTTTCATTGTAAATACAAGAAATGTACATAAAAAGCTACACATTTTCATTGTAAATACAAGAAATGTACATAAAAAGCTACACATTTTCATTGTACACTCAAGAAATGTACATCAAAAACTACACATCTTCATTGTACACTCAAGAAATATACATAAAAAACCACACATTTTCATTGTAAATACAAGAAATGTACATAAAATGCTACACATTTTCATTGTACACTCAAGAAATGTACATCAAAACATACACATTTTCATTGTACACTCAAGAGATGTACATCAAAAACTACACATTTTTACTGTACACTCAAGAAATGTACATAAAAACTACACATTTTCATTGTACACTCAAGAAATGTACATAAAAACTACACATTTTCATTGTGCACTCAAGAAATGTACATAAAAAACTACACATTTTCATTGTAAATACAAGAAATGTACATAAAAAGCTACACATTTTCATTGTAAATACAAGAAATGTACATAAAAGGCTACACATTTTCATTGTAAATACAAGAAATGTACATAAAAACTACACATTTTCATTGTACACTCAAGAAATGTACATAAAAAGCTACACATTTTCATTGTAAATACAAGAAATGTACATAAAAAGCTACACATCTTCATTGTAAATACAAGAAATGTACATAAAAAGCTACACATTTTCATTGTAAATACAAGAAATGTACATAAAAACTACACATTTTCATTGTACACTCAAGAGATGTACATAAAAAACTACACATTTTCATTGTAAATACAAGAAATATACATAAAAAAACTACACATTTCCATTGTAAATACAAGAAATGTACATAAAAAGCTACACATTTTCATTGTACACTCAAGAGATGTACATCAAAAACTACACACTTTCATTGTAAATACAAGAGATGTACATAAAAAGCTACACATTTTCATTGTACACTCAAGAGATGTACATCAAAAACTACACATTTTCATTGTAAATACAAGAAATGTACATAAAAAGCTACACATTTTCATTGTACACTCAAGAGATGTACATCAAAAACTACACATTTTCATTGTAAATACAAGAAATGTACATAAAAACTACACATTTTCATTGTACACTCAAGAAATGTACATAAAAAGCTACACATTTTCATTCTAAATACAAGAAATGTACATAAAAAGCTACACATTTTCATTGTAAATACAAGAAATGTACATAAAAAGCTACACATTTTCATTGTAAATACAAGAAATGTACCTAAAAACTACACATTTTCATTGTACACTCAAGAGATGTACATCAAAAACTACACATTTTCATTGTAAATACAAGAAATATACATAAAAAACTACACATTTTCATTGTACACTCAAGAGATGTACATCAAAAACTACACATTTTCAGTGTACACTCAAGTAATGTACATCAAAAACTACACATTTTCAGTGTACACTCAAGTAATATACATCAAAAACTACACATTTTCAGTGTACACTCAAGTAATATACATCAAAAACTACACATTTTCAGTGTACACTCAAGTAATATACATCAAAAACTACACATTTTCAGTGTACACTCAAGTAATATACATCAAAAACTACACATTTTCAGTGTACACTCAAGTAATATACATCAAAAACTACACATTTTCAGTGTACACTCAAGTAATATACATCAAAAACTACACATTTTCAGTGTACACTCAAGTAATATACATAAAAAACTACACATTTTCAGTGTACACTCAAGTAATATACATCAAAAACTACACATTTTCAGTGTACACTCAAGTAATATACATCAAAAACTACACATTTTCAGTGTACACTCAAGTAATATACATCAAAAACTACACATTTTCAGTGTACACTCAAGTAATATACATCAAAAACTACACATTTTCAGTGTACACTCAAGTAATATACATAAAAAAC